>JAAGEH010000393.1:57981886-58010042 GCA_011751065.1 Lasiurus cinereus
TATATCTATATCTATATCTATATCTATATCTATATCTATATCTATATCTATATCTATATCTATATCTATATCTATATCTATATCTATATCTCTCTCTACCTCCCTTTCTCCTTATGGTTCTGTTCTAACTTGGAGCTCTCTGGCAAAAAAATAAGTTTATATTTAGTGACTCTAAAATGAATTGCCAACATCAGGAGTGATGGGGAAGAGTTGGAGCAGGTATCTCAGCACCAAGAGGTCCATTCTTGACAGATACTGGGAGCATTTAAACAGGAACAGAGAGAGAATTCCAGGTGGGAAACAAGACTTCTCCAGCTAGAGAAGGTTAGCTTAATCTTAAACTCCAAATCAGCACAGTTGCTGCCTCAGAGAGCCCAGTAGGCTCCATTCACAGGAAATCTCTGGTAGGATAAGAGTTAACATCTATTCCCTAAAAATCTCTTTGGTCTCTGTATTGGACAGACTCATGTCAAGACAAGGTAGCCATGCAAAAGAGAAGCTTATTTTCTTCTCTCACCATTTCATAATGCCCTGTTGAGTCTGGGAGGAAAAAGTGGGGGTAGAAACTATGGTGAGAAAATTTCATCACGTCAAACTGTCTCAATCCCCCGCTTTTAAAAAAAAAAGCTGTTATGGAAAATGGAAGAAGTATTTAAGCCCTTCACCCACGTTTTTAAAAAAATAATTATAAAATAAGAGAAATATGCACTTCATGCATGAAGCATTTTAAGACACTGGAGTATGAATTTCACAAAACCTATGTTTAGGTCAGAACACTGGCTGGCATTCATCCCTCACTATAAACCTTGACTTTAGTGCCTGGATTCCTGGGGAGCCTGTGTCTGCTTTGGCAGCTCGACCAGCTTTCACAGTTCAGAGCCCTCTAGGATCACAATTTCACATTCTGGGAGAATGTGTCATTCAGGACATACTCCCATAGTCCATAGTGAAAGTGGCCAAAGACTATGTTGAAGCTGAACCAGTTTCCTCTGTGGGTTCCTTTCTTTTTTCTTTTAAGAGAATTTTAGGAAAGATTTGGAAGATTTTTTTTAAATCACAAGCTTTAAAGGGAAAAAGTGATCACTTATTTATTGAAGAATCACTGAGTAGAACAGAATGACCCAGGGGACAAGTTTTAGGGCAGCCTACCTGGCTTTACCCTCTCATCTCATTGTTTATCAACAGTGTGGACTTGGGCAAAATTAACCTATCTATGCCTCAAAACCTTTATTTATGATAAAATGGAGATTATAACAGAACTTAGCCTCATTACAACTATTGTATGTAAAAGAACACATTGCTGTCAAGTATATACTGGCTTCTACATTAAAACCTTAAGTGGGCAACTGCATTTTGTTTGTAATTTTAAAAATAAAATTGACCATATATTTTCTGTTATATGTTAAAACAATTTGAAAACTATAAAAAATAGAAGAGAGAAGAAAAAGCATTCTTGTTGAAACAGTAATGGAAGCAGTAATTAAAATTTGGTATGCTTTCTTTTAGTCTTTTAGTCTTCTGACACAAGTAAAAGAAAGAAAAATCATGCACATAGGCATGAATTTGCTACTAATACCAACCTAGAGGAAGGTACCTTTAAACACAAATATAATGAGTGGCTCAAAACTGGACCTAATCTCTCTTGTTGTCTAGAGTGTTCTCTGGTTATACTGTGGAGCACTCCTGCTTCTCCAGCTAGAGAGCAAGAGCCCCAGGGGGAGAGATTACAATTTATTCATTTTATAACCCTCTCACTTTACAAACATAGGTCTAGGCATATGGTATATTCCCCCCAAATAATTATAGAACAAGCTGGAGAAGGTATGAAGTTATTTATTATTGTTATGGTAGCATATTGAAAACCTTAGCTAAGGCAGGATCAAAACCATGTTTGCTGAAATAGCTGATATTTCTAAGTGACAGTTACTATTAATAATTTCTAAGAGGTATCCTAACTAAGTCTTCTGACTTAGTTTTGAGAGCAACCTTTGCTTCTATTAGGGATAGTACTAAATCTTCAGAGCTGGTTTGGAGATTTGCACAGAGGAGCAGAAATACTTGACTAGCCCAGACCAAAAATGGGTGTTTTTCAAGGGCCCAGCTTTGTGGGATGATGGAGGAAGGACACAACTATTCAGCTGGCCCCAGCAGGTGGGATGGTTGACATAATCTGATTGATCTCATCCTGGATAGTTTGGCCGAATTTGCTCTCCTACAGGAGCCAGATTGTTTGTATTAAAGTTCACCTTTTCATACACTTCTGGGTGGTACACCTACTTCTAAACACCATTGAGGTACTCCTGCCCAATCCAGCATTGATTTTAGGAAACCAGCCTTTGTCTGCCATTTACATCTTAGCAGGAATGTAACACTGTGCTCCTTCCCCAAGGTGGATTGATTTTTTAAGCCTAATCTGTCACTATGAGAAAGATATTTCTCTTACCCATGGCAGCCAAGAGGGAAGGGAAAAATTTGAGGAACATTAGGCCCACCCCAGGTCCTAGAGTTGTACTATAAATTTCGTCACTTCATTATGCCTACCCTTGCTCTTACTTACCTCAGTGCTCATAGAATCTTCCTACTAACAACCCGTACTGCAGTATTTTTTCTTTCTTAGAACCAGAAAGCTGCAAACATTTTCTCATTGAATCTTCACAATGATGACTAGTATAGCTGGTTGAGAAGAGACTAATATTATGCCCATGGTGCAACACTGATTTTCTCATAAGCTCTTCATAATAACTAATACGTTTGGTGGGGAAGAGACTAAAATTATGTCCATTCCACAGATGAAGGCATAAAGAAGGATTGGCAAAGAAAAAGTATATAAGGTTTGGTGGCAGAGCTAGCAGCAGAATCCTGGTGCCCTGACTTGAGCCCAGAATATTTTCCTCACCAGAACATCCTATGGTGAGGTGATGTCTGAAGTCAGGACTGGTAATCCTTTCTTAGGGTTATGTCTTCCTTGCCTTTTATTCAAGTAAGGACAAGGTTTTGGTGAAAGAGGTATCCTAAATCTTCTGCCCACAGGAGGTTCTGTGTCAGCCAGGTAGCCAAGCCTAATTGCACCTGGCCTCTGTCATCACCAGTGTCTGAAGTAGTCTAGGATTTCTTTCTTGTGCTGTTGGACATATTTTCCCAGCACTTCAGAGAAAAAAGGCTTTGCATGTGTAATATAACTCTCTCTTTAGTAATTCCAAGTCAAAATTGACATTGTTATAGTATATATGTATCGTTTGTTTACTTTTTATTATCTGTGGTCTCCAAGGCATCAGTGCTACTAATACTTGCTGAGAGTGAGGGCCTGTGGAGAGAGTATATAAGGTGATCTATGTTGATATGGGGCAGCTAGTATGCATTCTAATTTGTCAACCCTGATACTGATGGAGAAACAAGAGCCACTGCACTTAGTCTTCACTCAAAATTAGAGAATCACATTTTGCCATTCAATCAACATCAAAATTATTCTAAAATATCTGAAATATCTATTCAGAGAAACCCATGGTGGTTTCTCATGAGAGGGCTGGTCACATGAATCAGTTATCCCATTCAATAAAAATAATTGGTACAGATAAGGCTTATTGAGTGTTTAACTATGTGCTTCAATGATTTACATGTATGTATTAGTCAACATAGGCAGGGATATGCTACTGTGAGAAAATTACCTTGTATATCAGTTATTTATTCTGTCATAATAAATTACTACAAATTTAATGGTTTAAAACAGCATAAATGTATTATCTTTTAGTTTTGTAGTTCAGAAGTGTGCTACGGGACCCAGGGATTTTGAGTGACAGTCAAAGTTTGTCTGGGGACTGGCCACTCCACCAATCTAAAATTGTGGTGTCAGCAGAGCTGTGGACATTTGGGGAGGCTTGAAGGCAAAATTTCCTTACCTTTTGATATTGCTGGTAAAATTGAGTTCCTTATGGTTGTAGGTCCCAGGTTCCATTTTTGCAGCTGACTGCATTCCTTGGTTCATGGCCTCTTGTTTTCATTTTTAAACCACAAATGGTTTGTTGCATCCTTCTCACATTGCATCTCCCTGATATACCTGAGAAAAGTTCTATGGTTTTAATGGATCATGTGATTAGGCTGGACCCTATCAGATAACCCAGAAATAGTCTCCCCATCTCAAAGTTCATATCCTTAATCATATCTGTAAAATTCCATTTGTCATGTCAGGAAATATATTCACAGGGTTCAGGGGATTAGGATGTGGTCATTTTTGGCCTGTCTACCCTAACCTGAAATCTCAGTGATGTACACAATAAAAGTTTGTTACTTGTTCATACAAAGCCTAGTGAATATAATGCAGCTTCCCTCTATCTTGTACCTCTACCACTTAGGACATGTGATATTTAAACCAAATGCTACTGCTAAATCCAGTAAAATGCAGACTGTTGGATTAATAACATGGCCTTATTGTTAATAACATGGCTTTGTTGATGGAGAGAAGGAGGATGAAAGCCTACTTGGGATAGAATCAAAAGACAAAATGAGTAGAATAATTAAAGATAAAGTATAGACAAGTAATATTTTTATTTTACACATAAAAAAAACGGAGATTAGGACTGTTTGTGTAGAGCCAAAAGTGATCCTCAGAAACACCAAAGAGTTGATGAAGTTTGTCTGGGGACTGACCACTCTACCAGGTTAAGAATTTTAGCTGTTACTCAAAATCCCTGGGTCTAGACTCAGGCAAGTGATGTCCTTGGTATCAACCATAGATAATATATTTGAAGTGAAATATTGTGTATATAAATATATTTGTATGTACATGCATTATTATCAAATATTTGTGAAACTGACTTGAGGTAATCATACAAAAATGCAGTATTGTAAGGGCTTTAACAGAAGTTCAAACAAAAACTACTTATACCCCAGAATAAAATAGTATCTGTTAAAGTAGTCCTTCATTATATGCTATATGTTCAACTAATTTTCCACTATACAAAGATCAGTCCTCTGTAAATGTGAGGACAATGGATATAGTAGCACATGAGTATTAGGTTTGGAACCCACCACCCTTAGGCTTAAAACTCTAATTTGCCACTTACAGCCTAGTGACCATGGTAAACTTAATTAATTTATTGCAGTTTCTTTTTTTAATTTCTTTTTTAAATTAAATCTTTATTATTCAGATTATTACATTTGTTTCTCTTTTTTTTCTCTCCATAGCTTCCCTCCACCCGTCTTCCACCCCTCCCTCTACCTTTACTTCCCTCCAGTTGACCTCATTCATAGGTATATGATTTTTGTTCAGTCTCACCCTGCACACCTCTCACTCCTTTCCCCCTTATCAGTCCACTCCCTTTCTGTGCTCCTGATTCTATTATATTCACCAGTTTATTCTGTTGATCAAATTTTTAATTCACTTAAATTTTAGATTCACTTGTTGATAGATATGTATTTGTTGTTCATAATTTTTATCTTTTAACTTTTTCTTCTTCCTCTTCTTTTTTTAATTAAATCTTTATTATTCAGATGATTACATTTGTTTCTCTTTTTTCCCCTCCATAGCACCCCTCCACCCAGATCCCACCCTTCCCTCTGCCCTTACCTCCCTCCCATTGACATCATCCATAGGTGTATGATTTTTATCCAATCTCTCCCTGTACACCCCTCACCACTTTCCCCCTAAGAATTATCAGTCCACTCCCTTTCTTTGGTCCTGATTCTATTATATTCACCAGTTCATTCTGTTGATCAAATTTTTAATTCACTTAATTTTTAGATTAACTCGTTGATAGATACGTATTTGTTGTTCATAATTTTTTGTCTTTTACCTTTTTCTTCTTCCTCTTCTAAAAGAGTACCTTTCGCTCTCATCTCACTGCTGCGCCAGAAAGAGGCTGGGAGCAAAACTCAGAAAAGCCCATGTGGATTCCTGCAACAGCAGATCCCAGAGAGAAACTGACCGGACTGCTCCAGCCATGAAGACAAGAGGAGAAACAGTCCAGAGAAGGAAGATGGTGAAGACGCCTTGCCATACTAGCAGTCAGCATCTGTGTGTCGCTACAGGTTGCCCAGCACCAAGCCAGAGAAGGTCAGACCTGCATTGCCACCGTTTGTCCACCATCCAGAACTGAAATTTCATTGCTGACATGTGCACATAAAGAACTGTTGGACATTGTAATTGGGACTCAAAAACAAACAAACAAACAAACAAAAAAACAACAACCGTGGGCCCAGAAAGAAACTTACTACAGACTGATTCATTTGCCTCTCAGCATAACTACTGTTGCCTGTCTCATTTTTGTTCTCATATGTTTATTTCTAGTCTGCCGATGCAAGATTTTTAAGGAAAAAAATGAGGGATATGTTGGAAGCTGCCCATTGCCTTCACTAGCAGAGAACTGTGGACACCTGGGAGGCTGGTCAACCTTGAAGCTCTGAAAGGTCAGAGCCAACCACCCACTCTGTAGTTGAGACAATGATAGCTAAAGTAAATTCCACCTTTTAATCTTATGTAAATCCTTGCTGATTGGCTATTACTGGAATTGCCTGCCTAGAGCTATGGGTGGATCCCAAAGTCTTAATAAAAGGGATTACAAGCGCAGAGCAAGGTAGAGCCTTTCCCATTGAGTTGGGCTCTCGCCTGGCCCCCTATGTTTCCAAATTAAAAAAAATAAATAAATAAAAATAAAAAAATAAATAAAAGAGTACCTTTCAGCATTTCATATAATACTGGTTTGGAGTTGATGAGCTCCTTTAGCTTTTTCTTATCTGTGAAGCTCTTTATCTGCCCTTCAATTCTGAATGATAGCTTTGTCTTTTGCTCTTGGTATTTTAATGATGATGTGTCTTGGTGTAGTCCTCTTTGGATTCCTTTTATATTGGGTTCTGTGTGTTTCCTAGACTTGTAAGTCCATTTCTTTTACCAGATGTGGGAAGTTTTCAGTCATTATTTATTTAAGTAGGTTTTCAGTATCTTGCTCTCTCTCTTCTTCTGGCACCCCACAATTCTGATGTCGGTATGCTTGAAGCTTTCCCAGAGGCTCCTTACATTATCTTTACATTTTTGGATTCTTTTCTCTTCTTGCTTTTCCAGTTGAGTGTTTTCTGCTTCTTTATATTTCAAATTTTTGACTTGATTCGTGCCTTTCTCTAGTCTGCTGTTAGGACTCTGTACAATATTTTTTATTTCAGTCAGTGTATGTTTAATTTCTAGTTGGTCCTTTTTCATCTCTAGTTGCACCCTTTCCATCTTTAGTTGGTCCTTTTCCATCTCTAGTTGGTTCTTTTCCATCTCTAGTTGGACCTTTTGCATCTCTAGTTGGTCCTTTTTAATCTCCTCTCGGCTCTTGCTAATTTTATCCAACTTTTCTAGGATATTCTTGAAAAACCTTATAAGCGTGGTTTTGAACTCTATATCCAGTCATTTGTTTTCCTCCATTTCTCTTGTTTGTGATCCCTTCCCTTGTCTCGGCATTTTCACTAGGCCGGGAGAACTTCTGTATTGGATTCAGCCTTATGATAGCAGACTTGCAAAACTGCAAAAGCCTCTCTGTTGAGCTTGGGATGGGTGGAGTCTCAGGGCTTAAGGGACCGCCTTGCCTTCCAGTTGGTCCCGCCCACCATGGCTCCTGAGTCTCATGTGACTGGGTAATCACTGGAGCGGCTCCCCTGCACTTCAGGACCACATGAGTCTAGGTCCCCAGGGTTTCACCCGAAACAGGAGCTTAGTAGAGTAAGAAGTGGTACAGTTGGGAGGGTCTGTCTCCCACTCACTCGTAAAAGCGAGCAGCACAATCAGCAGTCTGTCCTCAGCACAGTGCCGTGCGCACCACCAGCCCTCTGATCTTTTGCGACTCCCCTAAATTTCCATGCATCTCTCCCTTTTCACAGTCCAAACTCCCCCCATATGAGTTTTGGCTGGATCTGGGGTTTAGTGTCATAGGATAAGGGGTTCAATGCCTTTAAGAGTCTCTGTTTCCCTCCTGCCAGAGAAAATCAGCCAGGTACTCCGGCACCTGCTCTGTCCACAGGCGCGTCTCCGTACCTCAGCTTTTTGTAGCTCCTCTGGGTCTCTGTGAGCCCCTCTCTTTCCTTCTAGTTGTAGAATTTCCACTCAGCCAGCTTTTCTGTGGTTTTGGATGATGTCCGTTCTGTCATTTAGTTGTAGTTTTGAAATTGTTGTGTGAGGCAGCAGTGTAGGTGTTTACCTATGCCGACATCTTGGATTCTCCCTTCCTCTTCTTAAAGAGTACTTTTCAGCATTTCATATAATACTGGTTTGGAGTTGATCAACTCTTTTAGCTTTTTCTTATTTGTGAAGCTCTTTATCTGCCCTTCAATTCTGAATGATAGCTTTGCTGGATAGAGTATTCTTGGTTGTAGGTTCTTGCTATTCATCATGTTGAATATTTCTTGCCACTCCAGTCTGGCCTGCATCGTTTCTGTTGAGAAATCAACTGACAATCGTATGGGTGCTCTCTTGTAGGTAATTAACTGTTTTTCCCTTGCTGCTTTTAATATTCTCTCTTTGACTTTTGCTCTTGGTATTTTAATTATGATGTATCTTGGTGTAGTCCTCTTTGGCTTCCTTTTATATGGGGTTCTGTGTGCTTCCTGGACTTGTAAGTCTATTTCTTTTACCAGATGTGGGAAGTTTTCAGTCATTATTTCTTTAAATAGGTTTTCAGTATCTTGCTCTCTCTCTTCTTCTGGCACCCCCCCCAATTCTGATGTTGGTACACTTGAAGCTGTCCCAGAGGCTCCTTACATTATGTTCACATTTTTGGATTCTTTTTTCTTTTTGCTTTTCCAGTTGAGTGTTTTCTGATTCTTCATATTTCAAATTGTTGACCTGATTCTTGCCTTCCTCTACTCTGCTATTAGGACTTTGTATAAAATTCTTTATTTCAGTCAATCTATATTTAATTTTGTCTCTACTTGGTCCTTTTCCATCTCTTGTTGGTCCTTTTTCATCTCCTCTTGGGTCTCGCTAAATTTATCCATCTTTTCTAGGATATTCTTGAAAAACCTTATAAGTATGGTTTTGAACTCTATATCCAGTCGTTTGCCGTCCTCCATTTCTTTTGTTTGTGATCTCTTTATTTGTCTCGGAATTTTTACTATGCCGGGGGAACTTCTGTGTTGGATTCAGTCTTATGATAGAAGACTTGCAAAACTGCAAAAGCCTCTCCTTTGAGCTTGGGATGGGTGGAGTCTCAGGGCTTAACAGACCACCTTGCCTTTCAGTCGACCCCATGCTCCATGGCCCCTGAGTCTCACGTGACTGGGTAATCACTGGAGTCGTCCTTGTGTGCATGTGCAGTGCCTCTAGACCACTGCCTTTCTGGCTCCCCTGCACTCCTGGACCATATGAGTCTGTGTCCCCAGGGTGTCGCCCAAAACTGGGGTTTAGTGGAGTTAGAAGTGGCGCAGTTGGGAGGCTCTGTCTCCTGCCCACTCATGAAAGCCAGCAGCACAATCAGCAGTCGATCCTCTGCACACAATGCTGTGCATACCACCAGACTTCTGCTCTTTCTTTACTCCCCTAAATTTCCGTGCACTTCTCCCTTTTCACAGTCCAAACTCCCTCTGGAATGAGTTTCGGCTGGACCTGGTGTTTAGTGTCGTAGAATAAGGGGTTCATTGCAGTTGGGAGTCTCCATCTCCCTCCCAGCAGAGAAAGCCAGTGCGCGTCTCTGTACCTCAGCTTTTTGCAGCTCCTTTGGGTCTCTGTGAGCCCCTCTCTTTCCTTCTAGTTGTAAAATTTCTACTCAGCCAGCTTTCCTGTGGTTCTAGATGATGTCCATTCTGTCTTTTAGTTGTAGTTTTGAAATTGTTGTGCGAGCAGCAGTGTTGATATTTACCTATGCCGCCATCTTGGATTCTCCTTACTTACTGCAGTTTCAACTTTTCCATATGTAAAATGAATATGATAAGATGCCATCTGTATGTAAAATCACCTGGAATAATGCTAAATGAATATTAGTCATTATTATTATTATTATTATCTAGAGGCCCAGTGCATGAAATTCATGCATTGGGGGAGGTTGTCCCTAAGCCCAGCCTTCAACCTCTCCAATCTGGGACCCATTGAGGGATGTTCAGCTGCCCGTTTAGGCCTGGCTCACAGCTGGTCACTTACCTTTGGCTGATTGCCCCCTAACTGCTTTTGCTGCCAGCTTAATCACCCCCTAACCACTACACTGCCACCCTGATCAATGCCTAACTGCTCCATAGCTGGCCCAATTGCCCCTAATTGCCCTCTCCTGCCAGCCTGGTCACCCTTAACTGCCTTCTCCTGCCAGTCTGGTTGCCCCTAACTGTATTCCCCTATAGGCCTAGTTGCCCCCAACTGGCCTCCCCTGCTGACCTGTTCATCCCTAACTGGCCTCCCCTGTAGGCCTTCCCCTCCAAGTGCCCTCCTCTGCAGGCCTATTCCCACCCAACTGCCCTCTCCTACTGGCCTGGTTTCCCCCAACTATTCTCCTCTGCTGTCCCAGGTACCCCTAACTACCCACCCTACTGGCCTGATCGCCCACAACTGCCCTCCCTCAGGCCTGGGTCCCCACAACTGTCCTCCCCTGCAGGCCCGGCCCCCTAAACTTCCCTCCCTTGCTAGCCTGGTCCTCCTCAACTGCCCATCTCTGCTGGACCAGTCCCCCCTAACTGTTCTCCCTGCTTGCCCACAACTGCCCTCCCTTGCAGGGCTGGTCCCTCCCAACTACCTTCCTTCGCAGGCCTGGGTCCCCCCCAACTGCCCTCCCTTGCTGGCCTGGTCATCCCCAACTGCTCACAACTTCCCTTCCCTGCCAGCCATCTTGTGTCCACATAGAGTAGCTATATTTGACCATATGGGGGCGGCCAACTTGTATCTTAGAGAGATGGTCTATTTGCATATTACTCTTTTATTAGATAGGATTTAACTGGATATGAAGGCAATGTGGGGGTAGTTATCAAAGGGTGGAAGACTCAGAGGAGATAATATAGAAAAGCCTTTCAGTCAGGTGTTTAAAGGATGGTCTATAGGGCTTCCCATCAAGATGACAGTGTAGATACATGTGGTACTGGCATTGTCCCACAACCACATTAAAAGTATAAATAATTCAGAACTGCCTGATCTAGCTGAACAGAAATCTACTGGGGCATCAGCTCAAAAGACATCATGGCATCAATGTAAGGGCTGGAGGGGCAACTTTCTCCCATAAAGAAGTGCTGGCAGGGGCTATTGTTCCTTTTCTGAAGCCTTTCCCCATAAAACTAGCAGACAGGAGCCATATATGAGTCTCCATTAACCTGGCTAACACTGTTGGCTGACCCTGGTGGGATTCTCTGAGACCCTACCTCACCCAACTTTTGGACCCACTCAAGCCAATTCCAGTGGCTTTCCTATACCATGAGCCTGTCTTAGCTCAAGCTTCACATTTTTCTAAAATCTCTCAACCAGATAGCATCTGGTATTGGCAAGCCCCATACCTCTCCCTGAGTCCATGCACTAGTGGCAGCTGGCCTTGCTTCACAGATGGCATCTCTTGGGTACCTTCAACCCCAGCACAAGTAGCAGCTATCTATAGATCACTTTGTAGCTTATCCTGGGTGGCCTCAGTTTGAACACAGGCAGCAGCTGACCTTGGCCTACATCTCCCAGAAGGCTCCAGAGTCAGCATATCCAATGGACAGATTCAGACCACATCAAAGCATAATACAGATTATGTACTACATGAGACCATTCCATTAAGCCTGAAAGATGCAGGACTTCTCCCTAATACATATAAACAGACACAAGGAGGCTGAAAAAATGAGGAGACAAAGAAATGTGTCCCAAATGAAAGAATAGAAATAAACTCAAAAAAAAAAAATGAAGAAAAGCAATCCAATAGATACAGATTGAAAATACTGGTTATAAGGATCTTCCATGAATTTAGAGGAATAGTACATGAACTAGAGAGAACTTCAGCAGCCTAAAAAAGGACATGAAAACCATAAAAAAGAACCAGTCAGAAATGAAGAATATACTGAGATAAAGTATACTGTAGAGAAATCAATAGTAGAATAGATAAATTCAAGAATCAAAACAACAATTTGAAATATAAGGAAGCAAAAAACAGCCATCCAGAACAGTAAAAACAAACAAAAGAATAAAATAAATGAATATTGTGTAGGAAACTTTTGGGACAACTTCAAGTATTCCAACATTTGCATCATGGGGGTGCAAGAAAGAGTAGAGAGAGAGTAAGAAATTGAAAACCTATTTTAAAAAATGACAAAAATTTCCCTAACCTGTTGAAGAAAATCAACATACAAGTCTAGGAAGATCAGAGAATCCCAAACAAAATAAACTGAAAGAGACCCACACCAAGACAAATCATAATTAAGATTATGATTAATTATAACCAAAGGTTAAAGAGAGAGAATCTTAAAAGTAGCAAGAGAAAAGCAGTTTAGTGAATTCTCAAACTTAATTTGTTCCAGTAGGCTGTTTGAAAATCAAATCATTTTTTCCCATTAGAAATAATGTAAATTGAATTAATCAATTCTGGACTCCCAAAGGATTTTCTTGTTTTAACCTTTTAAATATATAGTACATGTATAATGTACTGTTTAATCTATAAATAAGCATTTTAAAAATAAAAAGGACATGAAATATAAATGAAAATTTTAAAAAAGGAAATAAATATACAGTAAAAAAAAAATAATAAGCAGCACCAACAGCAAAAATACAAGAAAATATTCATAGCACAATTTCCTGAGATGTTAACATGAAGTTTGGCAGTTAAAATTGATTCATACTAGTGCATTCTATCACTTGTTTATTGCCTGAGAGATGCAGGATTGGTCATACAGTTATCAGCATGAAAGGATTATCAGACTGAGAAGTGAATTGTTCAAGATGGGAGACATTCAAGAACTGAGGTTTGACTGTAGTTACCTGCAAGAGAGTTCCCCTAGGACTGTCAGCTGATTTTTCAACCTAAACTTTGCAGGCCAGAGAGAGTGCCAAGAAATATTTGAAACAATGAAAAGCAGGGACCTACAACCAAGATACTTTACCCAGAAAAGCTGTCATTTAGAACAGAAAGACATATAAAGAGCTTCCAAGATGAGAAAAAGCTAAAGGAGTTCCTCACCACCAAACCAGTATTACATCAAATGTTCAAGGGTCTTCTCTCTGTGTATATATGTATATAATTGAATCTAAAAAAAAATAAATGAATAAGCAGAACAGAAACAGAATGATAGATACATAGAACATTTTGACAGTTGCCAGGTTGGAGAGATGGGTGAAAAAGGTGGAGCAGTTAAGAAGCACAAATTGGTAGTTACAAAATAATCATGTGGATGCAAAGTACAGCATGGAGAATATAGTCAATACTATTTTAGTAACTATCCTGTCAGATGAGTACTAGATCTATTGGGATGATCACTTAGTAAGTTATATAATATCTAATCACCAAGGTTATATAATTTCTAATCACCCAAACAAATATAATAATGCATATCAACTGTACATATATATATTAAAAAAGGATGGTCTCCTGGGATGTGGATTTGCAGATAGAAGATCTATTTTAAGTATAATTTGGGTGTAAATGATAAAGAGGAAGATCTGATTTAAGGCAGTGGTTATCGAAGTGGTTAGGATAGTTTTGAGATTTCTTTAGAAGGTAGAATAATAAGGACTTGGTGGTGAGGAAGGGAAAAATGAAGGCTAACTTCCAGGACTCAAGTCTGAGAGACTGGATAGTGTCATCAGCTAAGAGGTGTTTTGTGAAAGAAAAAGCTGAGCTCAGTATGGCCCTATTTCCTTCCAGGTGTTGTGGAACCCACAGGTACAGATGACTGTGTTCCATTGGGTATGTAACTCTGGGCTTCTGTTCTGTTCTCCCTTTAAAATTTTTTTTTTCAGTAATTTCTACAAAGGAGTTAGTAGTGGAAGCCATGTGTGTAAGCTATATTACCCAGGGGTAATATAGAACAGAGGTTCTTGGTTTTCACATTATTGACATTTTTGGCGGAACATGTTTTTTGTTTGCTTGCTTCAGGGGACTTTTCTATGCATTGTAGAATGGTTGGCAGTAACCTTAGCTTCTATCCAGTGTCATTAGCAACCCCCTTATCCAGTTATCAAAAATAACTATCAAAAATATTTCCAGAGATTGCAGATTGTCCCCGAGAGATGCAATTGCCCCTGGTTGATAAGCACTGGTTAGAGTAAAGGCCAAAGGACTGAACTCTAAAGTCCACCAATACTTGAAAGAAAGGCAGAGGAAGAGGAGTTAGTATAAATAATTAAGAGAATAGAGTTCCAGGAAAGACATGTTTGGAAAAGCCAACCTTTCTAGAAAAGTTACATAAAATATGAACAGCAAAACAGATTTTTGAATTTGGTTAAAAGGAGGTCCTGGGTGACCTTATTCCCAGGACTAGTGGGGAGGCTGGAGGCAGAGGATACATGTATGCATAGAAGTAGAGTTAGTGAAAGTAAACGCAACTTTTAATAAACATGAGTAAGAAATAGGAGTGAAGAGAACAGTAATTAAAGAAGGGAGGGGAGTATCAAGGGAGTGTCTTCTAAAGAATGAAACTTCTTGTGTAGAGCTAGATGGTGAGCTCCTTGTAGGCAATGATGTTCTCTTGTTTCTTTAAAATATCAAGCTTGGTTTATAGAAAAGGCTCAATAAACATATGTTGTTAGTTGAATCAGGGACTTACTTTGTTGCCCTTTCTCGAACTGTGGATATTTTAAAAACAACCTCAGGAAAAAAGTGATGTTTAATAACACAAAGGGGTGAATCACAATGGCAGAATTTCAGACATGAGTCAGAGATATTTTGGGTATAGACTTGCCCTGTGTCTTCTAACCATACCACCTAGTTACCTCACATTTCCCATGTGAACCAACTGTTCCTTTTTTTTTTTGCTGCCATTCAGTCTTTGTTCCCTAACTTAAGCCATGGGTAATTATTTCACACTTAATTGAAGGTGACAACTGGCTACTAAATTGGGTAGATAAGAAGAACAAATGTGGTGTCGGTGTCTTTCCTGGACTCTTCAGGCTGGGAGAATTCGGCATATTTCCCTGGATTGAATTGCACAAAATTGTACCGTCAGTCTTAAGGATGTCTGCATAAGCTAATGAGATGCAAAGAGTGACACATTAAAAAAAAGAAAGAAAAGAAAAAGAGCCTATCTCAAAAACCTCATAATTTATAATGTTGTCCGAAGGGCGGCAGCAGAGTACACAAAAGGAGGGGGAACTCAGCTAACTGTGATTTTTGAGTGATGAGTTGTTGGTTTATCTATAGTTTATGAACATAATCTCAGCTTAAAAAGATGAATGACAAAGAGGTTGTGAGAAAAAATATCTTTTATTTGAAGATATAGAATAATAGTTTTATAAAGCCACAAAGACAAAGTGTCTTTTCACTTGGTTTTAACCATATCTCATTTCTTCTACCCCCATAAGAAGAGGTAACCAGAAATAGATTTTTTTTTTAATTTAGTAACCAGTATCATTTGCACCAACAATTATTCCAGATCATAGCCTTTGAGAAGATACGACTTACTATGACCTTGCTCATGGCACTTCTTTATGTCACTTAGCCTAAGGCCTGCTACCTAGCAGTTGCTTAGTTAATTTCTATTAGGCTAAAACAAAGTGGTTTATTTAATTGAGGTGATGTAAAGAAGGATCTTGAATATCTAATTTGATTTTAAATAAAAACTCAGAAAATTCAACTTAGCATCTGGTGACACCATTGGCCTTGAAGAAAACAGCTCAAAGGTAAGCCCCAATCTTTGATGTATTGCTAAATAGCAGCTTAATCAGAACACCTTTCTTGAGGCCCACATGATGAGAAGAGGCATGCTAATTGAAATGTACTTTCCCCAGTGAACCACTTAACAATTTATATAAATATCAAAGCGTAGGGCTTTACTGTCAGTCTTTGTTTTGGAATGAGAAATTTATAAAAAGCATATGTTTCCAACTGTCATTGACAAAGTGTTCTAAAAATATGGCCGCTGAATCACATCCGATTTCTCTTTCTACAGACACTGAACTAGTCAGGGTCCATTTCTCTGTTAATAACATCTCCTTTCAGAAGGATCTACTCCACACCGGGGTTTCATTACTAAATTCTGGGGAGCTGTTGATCATGGAGGTGGTGTCGAGGGAAAGAATGGCCAGGGAGAAAGAACTAACATATTTGAAATTCTAATTCTCACAGAGGAGAAAAGGAAAGCAATTGTGAGAGATACTACTGCTCTTGTTGCTGGCTTGGTGATCCTAATGAATGATAGCGTCTTCCCTGGTAGCAAAGTTCTGTGATTGCAAGTGAAATCCTTCCTGAATCTGGAGCCCTTCCTGTTTGTGTTGCAAGAGGGACAGTCAGACTACGATCATGTCTGGCTTGCAGAAGGACGAGGGAGTGGGGCTGAAAGTGTGAAATCCTACAATAATTGGATCATTGTGCCAGACAGAGCCTCTTTTGTCTTCTTAAGCTATCTGACTTTCCCATAGGGTTTCTTTCCCCATACATGCCTCAAATGGTGTTACTTAATGAAAAATGTCACTCAGGACGAGGTAACTTTCACCAGCCACCATCCATGGTGGACATTCTAGTAATTCTAGTCATATGGGAGAGAAGGACAGGCTTAGATGGCTTGGGAAAATGAATCCTGAGAGTGGCACCCAGAGAACGGATGGCTGGTGGGGCAGAGGGAATGGGTCATATGTCAGTGTGTGTCCTCCACAAGCCTCTCCAATCCATCTCAGAAATGCCACAGACCCTGAAACCCATGGAATTGTTTTGCTTCTAGTCCACATATAAATCTTTTAATTGCATGTCCTAAGCCTTCAGACATTTATGTGGAATTGTTTGGGGGGGAAAGGGGAGGAAGGAAGAAAGAAAAACTTCTGATGGCAGCCAAGCGATCTGCATTTCATTTCGATTTAGAGTTTTGCTCTACATTTTTTCCCAAGGTTTCCTGGATTTCAATAATACATCTTTCATCACCAGATCACCAAAAACTGGTGGTGCCGAGCTGTCCCTGGGGCTTTGGAGTGGATATCAGGGATTACTTTATAACTGGGAACTTATGAATTGTATTGCGTTTACAAATGACTTGTTTTTCTCAGTTTCATGGACGTATTTCTTGAAGGGTATGTGTATGATATGTTAATGGGTCCTTGAGAACAGGTTTAAAAAACAAACACATGCACGCGCACATGTGCACGTGCACACACACACACTCTCAAATAGTTTTAAATAAGACATTAGCTCAGTAAATGAGCTCGGACTGCCACAAACTGCAGGCTTTAAAATGTCCATTTTAATGTGTTCTTATGTCTCTCTCTCTTTGACCTTCTTATCCCAACTACTCTAAGAGCTGTAGGCCTCAACTTTTTTTTTTAAACCTTTTGGCAGCTGTCATTTGACCCTGCAACCCAAGGTAGGCTTCATGCCGCCAAGGGACTTCCAGCAGGACCCAGTGGTGGAGAGGACTCAAGCCCAGGGTTTGCTTATCTGCATCGTGAAATCATTGAGCTGATGTGGGTGCTGGGGGAGGCTGGGTGCTGAAGGATTAGCAAGCTTGGTGCCTTTCTGAGCACATCTGGTTTATTTCATAGCAGTCTATTGGCTGTAGCAGGGCAGGGGTAGCAAGCAGGAGGGGCCAATAGGTGTGGGGTTTCTACAAAAGATATGTTTGGATTTCCATTTTATAGGGATGAAAGAACCTTTTTGCCAAATTGCAAACCCATTGAAATATACTGGGCTGGGAACGGAGTTCAGCTGCAGCCTTTGGGGTGGAGGGTGATTTATGGCTGAAGAAAAAGCCCAGGTCCACACAGGGAGGGAGGTGGGAACTGAGGAGGCGGAACAAGAAAATGAAAGAAAGACAGGAATTTTCCTGACTCTTCAAAAATTTTCTCAGTATAGCATTGTGACAAGTTAGGTGTAAAGGAATCAGAAACATATGGATTAAACTTCTCTTCAAGTAGGGAAAATAGTGGGAAACAATCGTTGAAAATTATCCCAGCTGACTGACAGGTGAAAGGTCTTCCCATGATGGGAAATTACACTGAAAACTGATCATTGAACTGCTTTTGTTATTCCCAAGATGATGTGTTGGAGATTCACTTCCCATCTTTTCCTGCAGCCTCCACCTCCACTGCTATGTCTTACCTGTGAGGTCTTTTTTATGGTTACAGCTGCCATTGCTGTAACCTTTTTAATTTCAATGAATTTTCAACACACTGATTTTAATAGTATTTTTTCTCAAAGATATAGATGAAAACTGTGTAATGTTCAAAGTTAAGCATCATCTTTTCATAGGTTTACTGTTTCAGGCTCTGTGATAGGCATCACGTGCATGGCAATTTTAGATAATGCAAAACATTTAGAAATTTAATTTGGAGAGTTTTCAGTTCTGTGACATGTTGCTGGGTTATTGCAGTAGGATCTTGGGCGAGGTGCCCTGAGGTAGAGTACAGGAGGGAAGGAGAGAAGCTTCCCTAGGGGTCTTCTGAGGATCATCTCAATGTGAGCAAAGTGTGGCTGCTGGTTCCACTTCAATATGTGAAAACAATCACATTTCTGGGGTGCTGACTGTGCTCGGGGTGCTGGGCTGTTTCCAGTTGTGATCACTCATTTAGCCACAAGAGTTACCTCTGGAGGGAGAGTGTATGATGACTATTTTGCAAACAGGAACCTGAAGCCTAGAGATGAATCACCTGGTTATGTTTACAAGGGCATCAGTATACAAGAGGACTAGGGTGAGGCAAATGAGATGCCCAGCTTCTCAGGTTCAAAATTTAAGAGGGCGTCCTCAAATTATCCAGATAAGTTATATTTAAATGTAATATTTTAAAGTATTAAAAGTAATGCAAAATAACTCATGGTGATCACATTATAAAAACTGTAAATAAAGATAGAACCTGCTCTTCATTTGCACAATCCTCCTCCAAATTGCCCCAGGGGCTAACAGGTATGTAGATGTGAGCAATGTGACCCCAAATCCACTCCCACCAAGTGCCTCCACTGCCCACCAGCCCAGCATCTCTGGTGCACACCTTGGAGAGACCAAGTCAGAAGCCAAAGAGAGTTGAGGCAGACCTGAGGTGAAGCACAACCCATCCAGGAGGAGATGAAAACCCGCTGTCGGGTGAAGGGATGGACAAGAAGGTAATGAGGTTCCAAGGGGCCAGGACAAGAGCCAGAAATAAAAAATCTCCACGGTTTTGGAATAAACTAAAAAGGTAAGAAATGCAACTAGGAGGCTGCAGAAATTGGTGTAGTGGTTGTTCCCAACTCTCCACCTCACTAGGAGGACAGGGAAATAGCCACAGTGGGTTGGGGACAGGGCCACTTGTATGTGGCCCAAAGGAGCTGTTGGCAGGAATGGTGCGGGCTCCGGGGCCAGTGGGGGGGTTAAAGTTGGAGTGATGCTGAAGCAATGAGGAGTGGGGGTCAAGAAGAGAATAACAGGGGAAACCATGTGGCTGGCACAGAGGAGCCCTTTATCCCTGCTTTGTAGAAAGTAGTCCAAGAGAGTGTCATACCTGAACAACTCACCCCTTTCAACAAGCTGGTGTGGTGGCTTTCATTGTTCTTGTTATTCTTCTCTCTAGAGGTGAGGGAACCAAAGCAGTGAGAATCCAGTCACTGGCTCAAACTCACACAGTTACTAAAGGACAGAGACAGGATTTGAGTTCTAGCAGTCTAATCCACTGACCTGAGTGCCATGTGAGGTTGGGGAAGTCAGGAAGAATCCAGAAGGCCAAGATGCAGCATTTAAAACTCTAAATCCTGCCTGGGTTATCCTGGGAAATCTAAAGGCTGTGGAGAAATACTCTTGCCCATCCCCCTCCTCCAGGAGACAGCGCTGGGGCTGCAGACTTTAGTAATACCCTGTTTTTCCACCAAGTAGAAAAGGCTCTGGTAGCAGGCATTCCCAGACTTGAGTCCACTTAAACTCTGTGAGCTTCACTTTTCTCATTTATAGAATGAGAATAGCTCTCCACCTAGAGTTGTTGTGAGGAAGAACTAAGAAAATGCGGTTGAAGGCAGCACATTTCATAATCTGAGTTGCTCCAGTATTTAATATCATTATAAGTTAACTAATCATCATAGTGAATATCATCTGCCTCAAATATTACATGAAATATAATAATAGTAATAATAGCTAATGTTTATTGTGTGTTTACCAGGTTGTAGGCAGTGAGTATATCCACTCCTTTTATCATTTACATCAGCCTCTGGGTTATACTCATTTTACTGATAAATTAGTCTGAGCCCTGGTGTTTTCAGAACTTGTTGACCACTGTGGGTTTTGTGCATCCATGATACTTTTTGAGATTTAAAAGGCATTTAAATATATATATTTCTGGTTGATTTCAGAGAGGAAGGAAGAGGCAGGAAGAGAAACATCAATGATGAGAGAGAATCACTGATTGGCTGCCTCCTGCACACCCCTGACTGGGGATAGAGGCTGTTATGGGGGCACGTGCCCCTGACTGGAATGGAACCTTTCAGTTCAGAGACTGAAGCTCCATCTACTGAGCCAAGCCAGCTGGTTTCTCTTCAGATCACATAAATCTTTCACCTTTTCGGAGGCATTTTGTAGCAGAATGAACTCAATATCTGCCCACCCTCAGAGCTCAGAGCAGCTCTTGTTCCCTCTGTGGAGCCCCATGTGACCAGCTTCACCTGCCACAACCCCCACTTATCCCCACTTACTCTGATTGTTGTAACTCAGCTGGTCAGGACCAGGCGTGGTTGTCATTGCTCTGTATTTTCTTCCTGCTTCTTTCCTGCTTGTGGATGACCTGTTGGTCCAGTTGCAATCTGGAATGGACACTCTGTTCTCATATTAGTTTGTCTTCATCAAGTGAGCCCTTGGTGGATGAATATATAGTATATCAGAGAACATTTCATGACTTACTAGATCTGTTCATAGATCACTTCATTTAGCTTAAATGAAATGTTTGTGATTTCCATTCTCAAGAGCCATCTCTGCCAGGGGAGCTAACGGTTCTGTTCTTATTTTATCAGTGGTTTCATGTCCCTCTGCCAGAAAAATTATTACTGCTTTCTAGGATCCTAGCATGTTTGTCTAGGTAACAGCACATTTGAGTATTTGTCTTTCTAAACTTTATTCCATGAAAGATCTTGGAGCCTGTGCTGGGGAGGACTGCAGAGAGAGTTCCAGAGTATTCAGTTCTCATCTCCTTGGCTCAGTGATAGGATGTGAAAATAGTCTTGGCAATGTCAGCAGGCTGAGTGCTTGACAGATAACAAAGGAGGATTGTTCCTGCACATTATTTTTATGGGCCCATTGGCTCAAATTGTGAATTAACAGAAATAAAAATACTGTTTGGAAATATAGCTTCACACTTCCAGGTAGACCTTGCACCATGAGCACAGTCTGAGCAAGCTGTGCCTGCAGGGTGGGGGTGAGCATGAGGTGGGAACTATTGACTTTATATCTCCTTGGGTAGCAGACGTCTGTGAGGGATGAAAGGTAAGTGCCATATATGTCCCCATTCCCCATTCTCTTATCTGTGACAGACATTACTAATCAATTATATTTATGTTTCCCACTTTGCCGGGCTCGTCTCAGAATTCTCAGTGCACTGCTTGAGGCAGTCACCTCCAATCTGATGGAGTTGGAATGAGGAATGAAATTTATTTGCCAACTATGTTCTTGTCATAGACAAGATCATGTTGAGTCCAGTATTGTTTGACAGATAAAATGAGTCATTTTTTAAATGATGAAAAGTACTATCTATACACTATATGATTGACTTTAGTAATGTTACTTAATATTTTGAATTTTAGTTTACTCATCTCTGAAGTGGAGAAATGACTAATCTTGCAAGACTACTGGAGTGATTGATAAGATTATGTATTTAAAGTGCCCAGTGGAGTACAGGGACATTCAGTAAACTGTGCCTCCTATTATGATTGGTTATGAGCCCTAACAGGCTTGAGAATCCATTTAGTTATGGCTCTGCAGCAAGTCAGAATCACACTTAAACCTGTCCCTCTTTGAGTGTGACTCTCAAATGGCGAGGAAACTTCAACTGCTTCCTTCCTCAAACTTCTCCTAATTTTTAGAAACACTTATATAATAATATGACTTGGCAGATTATCTCATCATGTTTTTCCTTCAAGTGGTCATTTATGTTGGTACTGATGCAGAGATTGGAGTTTAATGTAGTGACACCAATCATTTGGATAAAATTGAAGACCCTAGTAACTAGAATGCTATTGCCTGCCATTGCCACCATGCTAAGGCCTTGAAATTGGTCACCTACTCCTACCCCATTTCAATGCATTCTTCACACAATTCCCACATTTTTTAGCATGCATATATGACAATGTTATTCTCCTTCTCAGATATTTTTAATGACTGTTGTACCAGCCAGTGTCCTGGTAGGAAAAAGATGGCTCATGGAAATGGTAAACAAGGTGTTATATGGAATTATTTACAAAAGTTGGGGTAGGAGTAAGAAAAATCCAGAAGGGATGGTGGTGCACCCCCAGTTTAGCAATAGTGGAGCCATCACAACCTGTAGATTGAAGGGCCAAAGTGAAGGAGCAGCTGTAACTCAGGCATTGTCAATAGGGTGACTTTGTTCTCAAGGGGGAGAAAATTGGTTCAAGATGGGGTATGAAAAAAATTCTCTTTTTATATAGAGAGTACAGATCTACAGAAAATACATCAACCCATATATACAGAACTCATAAACGGGTTCACTAGTAAATTATTAGGAAAAAATTCTTTAAGATATTTCTTAGCAGCAGTGATGGTGAACAAAAGTTGAGACACACTGCTGTGGTTTAAGGATTGTGCCACCTAACAAAATCTATGGCTGTATGTAGGAGAATAGGGTGGCCACAACCTACATGGAGGGAGCAGGAAGCATATCTCGACCTCCTCCTCGCCAGTCCTCTGATCATCTGCACCAGCTCTCCATGGGCTGAGCCCACTGGAAGCCAGAGCATAATGGAGCTTTTTGACATAGACCATCCAGTTCAGGCTTTGGGGCCTGGGACAGGAAGGGGAAGGTAGAGAGTGAATTTGGAGGCGCAGATGGAGAATAACCAAGAGCACTCCTCAGAGCTCTTAGGATAAAGGACCAAATATTGATTTTGACTCATGAAGGTCTACACAACTGGGCTCCTGCCATGCTGTCCTCTCATACCCCTTTCACCTGACCCCACCATCTCATTCTTTTGGTTTCCAAATGTAGAATTAGTTCTTGAATCAGAGCCTTTGTCCTAAACATGCTGTTCTTTGTTTCTTTCCCTCCTTTTTATCCTTCAACTCTCAGCATGTACATCTCTTTCTTGGGGAGTCTGCCCCTGATTATGTGGTAGAGATTCATTCTCTCCATTATAGTTTCTCCAAGAAGCACTCAGAACTTCTTTATAGCACTAATTATCATTGTAATTCAAATAGTTATTTGTGTAATCATTTGCTTAATTTGTATCTCTCCTGCCAGACAAAATGCTTTATGAGGTAAGTGCCTACACATAGAAAGAGCTCAATAAATATTTGATAATTAGGTACATGCCAAAAAGAAATAAATACACCAAAGGCAAAGAAACTTTTTGAGCTGTCAGAACTGTCTTTAGCTTTCTATGTTAGAAACAGCTTTACCATTTACTAGCTGTGTTATATTAAGCACGTTGCTTAACCTATCTGAGCCCCAAACATTTATGAAATGAGGATAATAGTAGCTATTTCACAGGGTTGGGGAGAAGACAAATAAGTTAGTGCATACAAAGTGCTTAGAAGAGTACATAGTTATTACTCAGTAAATCACATCATTATTATCATCATCACCATTGAATCTTGATTGTGTAATTTTTCTATTGTTGACTGGCTGTTGGCTCTCATTTGCACTAGTCAAAGCGAATAAGTTAATCTCAGCATGAATTCTACCCATATCATTTTTAGAATTAAGAACCCAATTTTCTTGATTAAAAAATACTGAAAACAATTTTGTTTTTCTCTTGTCATATGGTTAGATTAGTCTAGGGAAAGCTTTTGAAGAGCTAATTGAGTTTATCCTTTAAAATGTAAATCTGAATTTTTTTCTATTGAGAAGGAATGTGAAGGGTTGGGTTGCTTGGAAAGACCTTGCTTTGTTGGTTCTCTCTTGAGGTTTTCCTTTGAATTCAACACTAAGGGAAAGAAAGTGGATCAGGACCACTCTGTGCTCCAAGAAGCCAGGTCTTGGGACAGTCAGAGTTGCCTTCTCGAAGGTCACTGGGAGATGCTGAGAGACCAGTTGAGGAGCTGCTAATCACACTGGGAGTGGGGACAGAAGAGGAAGGACCAGGAGAAGCAAGCAAAGTAATAAGACTGATACACACTGGCTTTTGCTGTAGTATTTTTGTCTGATGATAAGCACAGGCTGAATCATGGAGTATTGTGGTAGTCACAATCTTTCCCCGCTGTCTTTTAACAGGGGAGAAAAATGAGGTCTAAGAGGTCAAGTGTCTGACCTCAAGCGATACAGTTATGATAGAATCAGTAGGTAATCTCATGTCCCCCTCCCTCAGTATTATTACCTTCCCTGACTTTTCTTTATGTCCTTATTGCCCTCTTTTCAGATTCTAACTAGAAATTAAAATACATTCCCATAACGTCTCACAAGCAAACCAACTCCATTCCTTGAGCCACACCACCTGAATGGGCATCCCAAATCTATGACCTGCATCTTCAGCTCCATTTCTAGAGCCTGCACAATGTCAGTACCATGTACCCTTGATTTCTCTGACTGAACCGTGCATTCGACATGGGTGGGGGCATGCATGGCCAAGCAATCACTGTAACAAAGGAAAGAATTTATGCTCACATCTGTGTCTCACCTCTTTTCACATCTGGTCTTGGTAGGCCTTCAGGAATTTGTTGGGGGAAGGGAAAGGAGAGCAGTGAGAAGGGCCAGTACTACTGGAATCAGGGGAATAAGTATGAGATTGGCCCTTGTCCAGAACTTAGAGAAAAGTAGTGGGTTCTGACTGTTTAGTGGCTTGATGTCCTTGGTCTGCATAATTTTCTTGTTAGATATTAAGAATCTCAGGAGCATGTTATAAGGTTAAACAACCATGTTCAATGGGCCAGGATTATTTTCCCCAAGGAGGACCACTAAGGAAAAGAATGCATCTCTAGGGATGTGGCTCAAAAAGCTCTCATTTCCCTTATAAACTAGAGGTGGATTTTTCACTCACTCATTCTTCCAGATCCTTTTGAAGTATTTCATTTCTGTGTCATCTTTAGGAGAGGTTCTCTTTGTTTAGCTCATGTTGACAAAGTAGGTCTTTATTTTCCCTGTGATGTTAGTGGCTAGAACTGTGACTTCAGAACCCAGGAATAAGTGGCTAAGCACTTTGGATTTTATTAATGCCAATCAAATCTCTTTCTCTCTGGCCTTTATTCTGAGAGTTAAACCCAAAATGTCACAAAATAATACTTTTACTAAGTGTGATAAAAAGTAAAAATAAACAAAATATGAAAGAAAAACTATTCCTAAACAATGTTTTTAAAAGATGCTAATTGATAATACCAAATTAATTTTAACACAAACTGCTGAGATGAAATGATGAAAAGCACTATCTTTTAAGTGAAGGACCCACACTTCCTCTTTTCATTCTTTAAGTAATTTTTACAAATTTATTGACTTTAGAGAAAGAGGAAGAGAGAGAGAGAAAGAGAGAGAGAAACATTGATTTGTTGCTCCACTTATTTATGCATTCATTGGTTGATTCTTGTCTGTGCCCTGATGGGAGATTGATCCTGCAACCTTGGTACATCATGAGGATGCTCTCACCAACTGAGCTACCCAGGAAGGGCTCTTTACTCATTCCTTTTCTTTTTAAGATCCTCTCCTTCTGTCCCTATATGCTTTTCTTTATTCCTTTCTTTGTATACTGCTTTTGAGAAATACTTTTGAGAAGAGATTAAAGTATGAAGTTAGCAACATGTCAAGCCACATGATTTCCTGATCTGTGATTCATGTGCTTGGTCATAGATTGTGTGTGCCTTCAGCTTCATTTGATGTTGCCCAATTACTCCCAAAAAGCTTACACTAGTTTACCTTCCCAGCAGCAATGCAGGAGAGTCCCCAGTCCCCACGTTCTTGGCTAGTAACATTGGTATTGTGAAACATAATTTTTGCTAATCTGATGTGAACTAGTTCAAACTATTATTTTCATAATTATTAATGAAATAGAACATTTATCTGACATATATAGAGCTATCAGACTTTCATGTATGAAATGACTTTTTATATTTTTGGTCGATTTTTCTATCAAATATTTTATTATTAACTAGAGGCCCATTGAACGAAATTCATGCTCTCATGGGGGTCTGTCAGCCCCAGCCTGCGCCCTCTTGCACTCTGGGACCCCTTGCTCCTTACTGATTACCTGCTCGCTGCTCCTTATCGCTGCCGCAGAGGCAGGAGAGTCTCCTGCCACCCTTGCTGTGCTTGCCAGCTGTGAGCCTGGCTGGAGGAGTGCACTGACCACCAGGGGCCAGCTCCTGTATTTGAGCATCTGAACCCTGTTGGTCAGTGCACATCATAGCGACCCATCATTCTGCGGTTTGGTTGATTTGCATATTAAACTTTTATTATATTGGATTTGTATTATTTTTTGTATCTTCTGTATACCAAACATGTGTATATTAAGCATTTATTAGTTATATAAATAATGAATATTGTTCTGCAATATGTGAAAAGGTAGGAATTGCAATAATTTTTCCCCAAGTGTTCCTAAATCATACAGTAAATGGTTCCTCTAACTTACCATTCCTATCATTTTTCAAAGTTTTTTTTTTCTTTTTCTTTATCAATGCATAGGTCTCTTTCTAAGATTTCTTTCAATTATTGTCTTATTTATCTATCTTTGTAGCAATTCCATACTGTTTTAATTATTATCATTTTATAATGGGTTTTAATATATAGGAACTAAACTTTCCCTCTTTTTCTTTAAATTTATTTGCCTACTCTTGGTCCTTAATTCCTCTCACTGAGTTTTAATGTATTTTTTAAAGCTCTATAAAATTTTGTTGGTATTTGAATTGAATTATGTTGAATTTATAGGCTATATTGGTTAGGACTATCATATTTTGGAATTTTTCAAATAGTTTATAATAAGAACTTTATCTTTATTCAGGTTATTTTTTATTGCCTTAATAATATTTTATGATTTTTCTCCATTAAGTATTAAAAATATCTTGTTAGACTTATTCCTAAATAATTTATTCATTTTATTAACATATTATCTTTTTTTCATAACATTTTTTAGTTATTTTGGCATAGAGGAATGCCCTTGATTTTTGCATGTCAATCTAGAAATCCTTATGAGCTCTCTTACTGCTTTAAAACTTGATTTGATTTTCTAACTAGATACATTATACATAAGAAGACTACTTCATTACTATCAAATTCTTACAGTGTTACTCTACTGCAAATAAAACTTGTAATTATTTATGTAAAAATATTTGCTTTGAGAAAGTGACAATGGCTAGATGGGAGGAGGGCTAGAGGAATGGGTGAAAAAGGTGAAGGGATTAAGAAGTACAAATTGGCAGTTACAAAATAGTGAGAAGGATGTGCAGCTCAGTTTAGGCAATATAGTCAAGAAAATTCTAATAACTTTACGGTACTAAGTGGTTACTTATAAGAATGAATCACTTAGTAAGTTATATAAATTTCTAACCACTATGCTGTACACCTGAAACTAATATGATATTGCATGTCAACTGTAATTAAAAAAAAATTAACCCAAACATTTAGATTGACAAAAGCTTCCATTTATTTTCAGTAAAGAGTGGAATAACTGATTATATGGTAAGTACACATGTATGAAACTGCCAATCTGTTTTACAAATGGTTGAATGATTCTCCATCTATTATTCCCTCTAGTAGCATAGAAACCTTGCAGTTATTTGACATTTTTGCCAACACTTGATATGTTCAGCCTTTTAAAAATGTAGTCATTCTGGTGAGTGGATAGTATTTTACTCTACTTTAGCTTGCACTTCCCTAAAGCCTTATGAGGTTGTGTATCTTTTCATATACTTATTTGTCACCTGAATATATTATTTGGTAAAGTACATATTCACATTTTTTGCCCAGTTGTTAAAATTTAATTGTCTGTCTTATAATTAACGGGTA
>JAAGEH010000393.1:58010442-58078931 GCA_011751065.1 Lasiurus cinereus
ATATATATATATGTATGTATATATGAGATAAAAGTCTTTTGTGCCATGGTCAGTGTGGTCAGGCATTGTCCAGTGCATTGGAAGTGAAGGTTGCCGGTTTGACTCCTGGTTAAGTCACATGTCTGTGTTGGGGGCTCAATCCTCAGTATGGATTAGCTGATCCATGTGTTGCTCTCACATTGTTTCTTTCTCTCTCTCCCTCTCCTTTCCTATCTCTATAAAAATTAAAAAATATATATTTTTAAAAGGTCCTTTGTTAGATGGATGTTTAGCAACTGTTTTCTCCAACTCTGTGGCTATTTTTTCCTTTTCTTAGTGTTTGTTTTCTGAAAAGAAGAAAAATTCTAATTTAATGAAGACTTACGCATTGGTATTTTCTTTTATAGTTCATACTTTATGTTCTACTTAAGAAATCTTTGCAGAAACTAAGGTTATCAGGGTAATTCTACTGTTTTCTTTTTGAAGCTTTATTTTATAATTTTACCTCTTACATTTAGGCCTATGATTCATTTTGAGTTAATTTTTGCCATCAGTTAAGAAGTCTTTTTGTTTTCTTCTTCATGTGTCTATTCAATTCTTCCAGTACTATCTACTGAAAAAATGATCTTTCCCCCCCATTAGATTGCTTGGGCACTTTTGTTGAAAAATTGACCACACATGTGAGATTTGTTTGTGAACACACAATTCTGTTCTATTAATCTACATGGCTATCTTTTATTAAAGCTGCATTGGCTTGATTACTGTAATTTTAAAATTAACTAGAGGCCTAGTGCATGAAATTCATGCAAGAGTGTGTGTGAGTGCATCTATGAGTGTGTGTGTGTGTGTGTGTGTGTGTGTGTGTGTGTGTGTGTTCCTCAACCCAGCCTGCACCCTCTCCAATCTGGAACCCTTCAAGGGATGTCTGACTGGCTGTTTAGGCCCAGTCCTACTGGGATTTACAATCCAGGACTGCTAGCTCCTAACTGCTCATCTGCCTGCCTTCCTGATTTTTCCTAACCACTTCTGCCTGCCAGCCTGATTACTCCCTAACCACTCTCCTACCAGCCTGATTGATGCCTAATTGCTCCCCTGTCAGCCTAATTGTCCCTAACTGCCCTACCCTGCAGGCCTGGTCATCCCCAACTTTTCCCCTCTGCCAGCCTGGTCACCCCTAACTGCCCTCCCCTGCAGGCTTGATCACCCACAACTGCCCTCCCTTGCAGGCCTGGCCTCTTCCAACTGCCCTACCCTGCTGGCCATCTTGTGGTGGCCATCTTGTGTCCACATGGGGGCAGCTATCTTTGACCACATGGGGACAGCATTCTTGTGTGTTGTAGTGATGGTCAATTTGAATATTACTCTTTTATTAGATAGGATAGAGGTCTGATCCATGTGTGGGGGCCAGCTAGTTTGCTCTGAAGGGTGTCCCAGATCAGGGTGGGGTTTCCCTTGGGATGTGGGGTGGCCTGGGCAAGGGGCCTGTGGTGGTTTGCTGGTTGGCCATGCCCTCTGGCAACCCAAGCAGAGGCCCTGAGATTAATTTATCTTCTATAATTGAAACTTTGTAGCCTTGAGTGGAGGCCAGGGAAGGCCAGGGTGGGCAGAAAGCTTGACTTCCTCCATAACCGGGAAAACCCAAGCCTTCTGCTCTCTCCAGCTCCAAGGCTGCTGCCACTTTTGTTGGTATTAACTTATCTTCTATAATTGAAATTTTGTAGCCTTGAACAGAGGCCAAGGCAGGCCAGGAAGCTTGGCTTCCTCCATTGCCAGAGAAACCCAAGCCTCCTGCTCGCTCCATGGCCACAGCCATTTTTGTTGGGATTTATTTATCTTCTATAATTGAAACTTTGTAGCCTTGAGCAGACACCAAGGCAGGCCAGTGTTTGTGGGAAGTGTGGCTTACTCCAGTGCCAGGGAAACCCAAGCCTCCTACTCATTCCCTGGCTGCAGCCATCTTAGTTAGTTTAATTTGCATACTCACTCATGATTGGTTCTTGGATGTGACTTGTGGATGTAGCGGAGGTACAGTCAATTTGCATATTATTCTCTTATTAGATAGGATTTTGACATCAGTAAGTCCTCCAACCTTTCTATTTTTAAATGTTGTTTTGACTAGTTTAGGTTACTTTCATTCCCATATAAATTTTATAATCAGCTTGTCTATTTGTGTAAAAATAAGCTTGCTGAAATTTTGATTGGAATTCTCTTTAATAATAGAGGCCTCATTGTGTTAGGAGCCCCATCCACCTGCCTGTCACTGCTCACAGCATTTGAACTTTCTTAAGGATGGTTGGGAGGGAGTTTCCAAACCCACTCCTTTTCCTCTAAAGATTTTCCTAACCCTCCCCTTTTCCTAGTCAGGAGAGCCTCTGGCTGCTCCCCAGTCAAGGGCTAATCAGGAGAAAGAGCCTTTGACCTTGGCTCTAAAAGCACTAGTCTAGTCACTGAGCTTATTAGGCCACCCAGAGTCCAGATGCATAAGTTACATCAAATAAACATTTTTGGGGTGTATGTGAAAATTTAGGTCTTTGATATTGAGCGGAAAAAACTACAGCTTTAAAATAATGACAACACCTATTTCAAATATTATAATGAAAATATGAAAAAAAACACACAAAAAAACCCTTATGTAAAAAGGCTACAAAATTGTTATTTTATTTTAAAGACAGTAAAAACTAAAAATAACAGGTTTCTTTCAGGCCATATCCTAAAAATGTAGCCGCTTTTTTGTGTCTTAGGCCTATACAAAGGTCTGAAAAGATACCTGACCCTGCCTTCTGAAGATTTTAGGTTAGCAAAAATTGTGAGGTGCCTGATTTTTAAAAACAACTGGCCATACCCTCTTCCTCAACCATATTGTCACATCATCCAAGTTATAGTTTATAAAAAGCCTTGATGTGCTACACACGTGCAAAAAGCATACAAAGTGGGTAAACTACTTTGCCTTAGAAGTATATATTTAGTAATCACTTAGTTATATTATTTTATTTTTCTGAAATGAGAAGTGATTGACCAAACCTTTCAAACAGACCGACCAGACAATAAATATCACCAAATGTTTGATTCACAGTACATTTGGGCATAAACATTTTAATTAAAGCTTTGTGTTTAGTTTCAAAAACCTTTTCTGTGCATGTTTTTGCTACAGATCTCTTGCTCTGGATTACATTTTGAAAACTGCCTATTACAGATAAAGTACCTTTCCAGGTACACTTCTGAGAAACAGATGTATTTATGCACACAAAGGTGTGTGCACACCTTTTCATGCACAAATGTCCATATGATGCCTGCGCCATACTCTCAGCACATGTCCACCACGTGTTGGTGGCCATGCATTTGTGTCCCAGCCAAAACAGACTGCCCCTGAACATGTGGGAGCCCTGCCAACCTCTGCAACAAAGTTGACCGGTGTCATTATAATGGCTGTGGGGTGAACCTTTCTACCCCCACAGGGCCTGGAGCCTCGCGTCTGGAGGCTGGGACTACGCAGCCCACACCAACCTGAACTGCTCTGCCTGGGGTTCCATGCCACGTGGAGGTAAGGGTGGGGCAGTCAGTCCTAGGTGGTGCCTCAGAGAACCAGCGGGTCTTTCTTTATTTTTAAATTACTGTGCCACAGTGGTGCTCTGGCCTGGATTAGGGGCCACCTGTAGTTTGCAGGCCAGCTATGCTCCCAATTCTGGTGAAGACCCCCTCTGGGGTGCTTGTCCAGCTTGGGTGAGGGGCTGCCAGTGGTTTTCAGGCTGACCATGCCCCAGATCCAGGCAGGTATTCCTGCTGGGGAGTGAGGCCACTCTGGGCAAGGGGCTGTAGGCAGTTTGCAAGCTGGTCACAACCCCAATCATGGGGACATGGGTGGGCCTGGGCCAGGGACTGTGAGGGCTGGAACACTGGGCCAGCCTGGACGAGGGTCTGTGGTGGGTGAAGAGGTTGGTTAGCCACCCTACCTTCAATTGGGGTGGAAGAGTCTGATCTGGGGTGAGGTAGGGGGAGGGGCTAGGTTTGCTGGCTGCAGTGGGTGTCATAGCTTCTGGTCTTTGGTCATTATGGCGTTATAACAACTGGGTTTTTATTATGTAGACTAGAGGCCTGGTGCATGAAATTTGTGCATGGGAGACAGGGTATCCCTCAGCCCAGCCTGTACCCTCTCCAATCTGGGACCACTCAAGGGATGTCCAACTGCCTGGTTAGGCCCCATCCCAGTGGGATCAGGCCTAAATGGGAAGTTGGATAGCCCTCTCACAACTGCTTGCCTGCCTGCTTTCCCGATTGCACCTAACTGCTTCTGCCTCCCAGCCTGATCACCCCCTAACCATTCTCCTGCCAGCCTGATTGATGTCTAACTGCTCCCCTGCCAACCTGTTTGCCCCTAACTGTTCTCCTCTGCAGGCCTGATCACCCCCAACTTCCCTCTTCTGCTGGCCTGGTCACCCCTAACTGCCCTCCCCTGCAGGCTTGATCACCCACAACTGCCCTTCCTTGCAGGCCTGGTACCTCTCAACTACCCTCCCCTGCTGGCCATCTTGTGGTGGCCATCTTGTGTCCACATGGGGGCAGGATCTTTGACCACATGGGGCAGCTATCTTATGTGTTGGAGTGATGGTCAATCTGCATATTACTCTTTTATTAGATAGAATAGAGGCTTGGTGCATGGGTGGGGGCCAGCTGGTTTGACCTGAAGGGTATCCCAGATAAGGGCGGGGTTCCTTTGGGGTGTGGGGTGGCCTGGGCAAGGGGCCTGTAGTGGTTTTCAGGTTGGTCATGCCCCCCAGCAATCCATGCAGAGGCCCTGGTATCTGGGATTTATTTATCTTCTACAATTGAAACTTTGTAGCCTTAAGTGGAGCCAAGGCAGGCCAGGGCTGCAGAAGCTTGGCTTCCTTCATCACTGGGGGCAACCTTAGCCTCCTGCTCTCTCCAGCTCCATGGCTGCCACCATTTTTATTGGAATTTATTTATCTTCTATAATTGAATCTTTGTAGCATTGAGTGGAAGCCTGGGCCCCCCAGGGTGTGTGGAAAGCTTGGCTTCCTCCATTGCCAGGGAAACCCAAGCCTCCCTCTTACTTGGTCTATGGTCACAGCCATTTTGGTTGGGGTTAATTTGCATACTCACTCCTGATTGGCCTGTGTGCATGGCTTTTTTGCATGGTTTGTGGGTATAGCAGATTGATGGCTAATTTGCATATTATTATTTTATTAGGTAAGATATAGATCATAGAAGCCTTTGTTGTAATAGTCTAAAACTTGATACAACCCAAATGTCTATCAAAAGATAGTGAACAAACCAATTGGGATATATCCATATGATGGAATGCTACTCAACCATAAAAAGAAATGAACTTTTGATACATGTAAAAATGTGAATGAATATCAAAAATCATTATGCTGAGAAAGAATTTATACACAAAAGTGTGTGCTGTATGATTCCATTTATACAGAATCTAGAAACTGCAGCATAATCTATAATGGCTGAAATCAAATCAGTGATTACATGGGGCTGGGTCTTGAGTCTGGGAGGGGAAAAAGGAAGGGATTACAAAGGGATATGAGAAAACTTTTGGGAGTGATAGACCCATTTATTATTTTTATTGTGGTGATGGTTTTCCAAGTACCAGCATATGTCAAACTTTAGCAAATTTTACACTTTAAATATGTGTAATTTATTATATGTCACTTATACTTCAGTAAATATGTATCTTATAGCAACTACTCTATTTTCCCCCATCAATAATACTGTGCAAGGTAGAGGATGATGGTAGGTATCTTTGTGCTGTTCATGACCTTTAACAAAGTGCTGCTACTATTTCATAAGGACATCCCTGTTTTCTTTTTCTCCCTCTCCAACCTCCTCCTTCCCCTTCTCCTACTTACCCCCTCCTCTCTCCTCTTTCCTACCCTTATCCTCCTCCTTCATTTCCCTCCCTTTCCTCTATTCTCCACTCCCTAAATTTTGAAAATGAACAATGAAGGAAGCCAGTTGTGCTTCAATGGCTCCTGAAGTTTCTAAATTGTCATGCTAGCTCTATGCAAACTCTAATAACTTGGTCATTTCTCTTTCCTCTAACAAATCCTCTTGTGTTCACTAGGTGGAATTCTCAATCAAATCCCAAATCGGCAAATGTGCCTAGATTAAAAAGCCACCAATAACTGACTACTGTACTCACATCAGAGGACTCTCTCTTCTCAGAAATTATAGTTTATGTAATCCTTTGTTTCTACAACTCTCCAATCTTTTGCAATTTATCTGATTTTTAAGTCAATGCAGTGAAATCAGTGGTCTGCTGCCACCATAACATTTTTCCCAGAACCATAATTATATTTTAATGTCATTTTCAGATTTCTCTTTTATTTTCATTTCAGTTGGGGTAAAAAAAAAACAATCTAACTGGACTTATTTTACCTGCCATTTTATTATATTACCTGCCATCATTATTATTTTTCTCATGTCTGTTGGAATTTTGGTTTACAGGTTCATCTTGAATAAGACTTTTTTGCTTTCCCTTTCCCTGTGCTTATCACTTAGTGTGGTTATATAGTTTCCTCCCCTTTTCCTCCTAGGACCTCCAGATCAGGGCAGTATTTTGCAGTGATGGTTTGGGGTTCCCATTTCCATGGGAATAAGAAGCCAGCAAAATGCTTCTCTTGGTTGTAAACTTCCTCTTCATTCTAGAACGATGTGAACAACCATTTATTCAGTTTTCTGTTAGAGGCAGGGATGATGCTACTTACGTTTTCTGGTTCTAACAAGTGAGCTTATCTCTGCTATCTTTCTTCGTGTGTGTGTGTGTGTGTGTGAATATTGGGGGAGGGGAGTTGTAGTTTTAGCCTTCTAGCCACAAGTTATGAATGCTTTCCCACCTTTATCTTTGTCTAAACTTAGGGTCCAGCAGGTCTCCTGTTTCACACCTGCTTTTTAATTTATATTTCTGTTTCTGTGTTATTATATGGAGATGCCTGTCATGTTTTTTTTTAAATATATATTTTATTGATTTTTTTACAGAAAGGAAGGGAGAAGGATAGAAAGTTAGAAACATCAATGGGAGAGAAACATTGATTAGCTGCCTCCTGCACGCCCCCTACTGGGGATGTGCCCACAACCAAGGTACATACCTTTGACCAGAATTGAACTTGGGACCTTTCAGTCCGCAGGCTCGCTCTATTCACTGAGCCAAACCGGTTTTGGCCTGTCATGTTTTTTAAACATCTTCAATTTTTATTTTTATAGTATTTTATTTTCTTAGCCATATGAGTGGAGAAATAGCCATATTTAAAGCATAATTGTACAATGCAATTTCCTCCAAAAGTTGAACCTGATACTTTTTAAGCCATGTGTGTGTTTGTTTATTTATTTATTTTTTATATCGAATGCATATAATCTTCTTTTGGATCCAACACCTACCTATGTGGGCATCTCCATACACATATTAGTATGCACTAGAGGCTGTATTCAGAGACTCCATGTCAGAAAGATTCCTCTGTAAAACGGTATATTTCCTCAACTTTTTCCTCTTAGAATCCTCCTCCTCCTCCTCAACCTAAGTGTTTTTTCTCCTCTCTGTCACAGTCCAGTAGTGTCCTCTCACCATCTCCTGGGAACCCAAGACTGCTCTACTTATCTTAAAAATAACAAACAGGCCAGGAGCAATCACTTGTTCAGAATGTAATTTTTAATTCCACAAAAGTAGATAATTAATGGGACAAATGGAACAAAATTAAGAGCTCAAAAATAAACCACATTTAATAAACCCACAGATAATTCTTGACAAAGAGCCCAAAAACATACAATAGAGAAAAGAAAGCCTCTTTAATACATGGTGCTAGGAAAATTGGAAAGTTACATGCAAAACAATGAAAATAGACCACTGTCTGTCCATATAGAAAAATTAACTCAAAATGTATCAAATAGCTAAATATAATACCAAAAAAAATTACATAGAAAAAAATCACAGGTACTAAACTTATGGACCTTAGTCTTAGAGAGGATTTGATAAATTTGAACTCAAAGAGAAGGGATATAAAGGCAAAAAATAATAGTAATAACGGGACTATATCAAACTACTAAAAAGCTTCTTCACAGCAAAAGAAATTGCCAATAAAAATGTAACCAACAAAATGGAAGAAGATATTTGCAAACAATAACTTTGACTATGAGTTAATATTTGAAATATATAAAGAACACATAGAACTCAACACCAAATAAACAAATAATCCAATTTAAAAATGGACAGAAGACCTGAACAGTCACTTCTCCTAAAAAAACATATAGTGGCTAACAGATATATAAAATTATGCTCAACTTCACTAGCTATCAGTGAAATGCAAATTAAAACTACAATGAGATACTACCTCACACCTGTTAGAATGGATATTATCAACAAGATAAGTGATAACAAGTGCTAGAGAAGTTGTAGAGAAAAGGGAACTCTTTTCACTGTTAGTGGGAATGTAAACTGGTATAGCTGCTATGGAAAACAATATGGAAGCTCTTCAAAAAATAAAAATAGAATCACTATATGACATAGCAACCACTCTTCTGAGTATCTGCCCCAAAACTTGAAAACATTTATTTGAAAAGATATATGCACCCTCTGTTCTTTGCAGCATTATTCATGGTGACCTAAATATGGAAACAACCAAAGTGTCCTTCTATAGATGATTGAATAAAGAAGACATGGTACACAGATATAATGAAACACTACTCAGCCATAAGAAAAGATGAAATATTGTCATTTGTGACAACTTGGATGGAACTTAAGAATATCATGCTAAGTGAAATAAGTCCAGCAGAAAAAGTCAAAAAAGATATGATTTCACATATATGTGGGCTAAAAAAAGTAAAGCAATGAATGAACAAACAAGAACAAGACATACAAAAACTGATAGACACAGACAACAGTATGGTAGTTACCAGAGGGAAGTCAGGTGGAGGGGTAGTAAAGGGTAAAGGAGATCAAATATATGGTGATGGAAGAAGATGTGACTTTGAGTGGTGGACAAACAATGCAATATACAAATGATCTATCATAGAAAACTGTGTTACATCTACACAATGGAATTCTATGCTGCCATTAAAAAGAAGAAATTCTTACCATTTGCAGCAACCTGGATGGAACTGGAGAGCTTTATGCTTAGTGAAATAAGCCAGTCAATGAAGGAGAAGCACCACATGATCTCACTCATTTGTGGATAATGAACATTGTAAACTGATGAACAAAAGGATAGATACAGAAGCAGTAAAGCATCAAACAGACTCTCAAATTATAACAGGAAGATTAAGGAGAGGTGGGGTAGATAAGAGATCAACCAAAGGACTTGTATGCATGCATATAAGCATAACCAATGAACATAGACACTGGGGGATTGGGTTATGCCTGGGAGGGAGGGGGAACAATGGGGAGATATGTATACATGTAACACAATAAAAAAAATAGAAAAAAAATAAAATAGAAAAAAAATAAAATAAGTAAATTATTCTTTAATAGATTCACTTGTTCTTTTTTATTATTTGGTTTTAAAATATTTATTAAATACTTTTTATATTTCTAGGCACTATGCTGGGGGCTGGAAATACAGATGAGCAAGACATAGTCCCTGTTCTCAAGGGACTCACAACCCTTTGGAGAAAATGAACAAGTAAACAAGGAAGCATGAAGAAGAGTTGAAGGAACCCATAATGCCCCCCCTCAGGATGCAGGGAGGGGTTAATGTCTTCACCCAGGAATGCTAAGGAGCTGAATTTACATCCAGGACACTAGAGCATCCTGCTTCTTTCATTTTTTTCCCCTGAGGAGAGATGAAGAATAGCAGCCTTTCTTTCACAAAATGAGAAGGAGATAAAGAGCTGTGAGGAAAATCTACATCTTGGTAGCAAGCAGTATCAGGAAGCTCAGACATTTTGCTCTTCTTTGGAAAATCAAATCTCCCTGTCTCCTATTCTCTTACCCTCACCTCCCCCAATAGTGGATGAGCAAGTATGACCATATAGAACCTGTGGAAACTGGAACGTCAATAACATTTATCCAGACATGCAATGGTTTGGTTTGACTAGGAAATCAAACTAGGCTGTTCCTCACCAAATTAAAATATACAGAAGAAGTAAACACTAAAACAACCCTCCACTTTCATTAAGAATGTGGATCCTAAGCCCATATTGTGTCCCATGATTTAAAAAAAACAACAAAATACCAGGGGGAAAAAAGAAAATGTAAATATACTTAATTTTTTATTTATGTAACATGAAATATCTTAACATTGGGGATCATGTAGCATGATATTTGATGTCATTTCTTGAGATAGTACTATTTGGCAAGTGTTGTTTTAAGTGTTTATAGACAAATTTATTTGATTTTATCTTTTTGATTTTATTATTTTTTCTGATGCTTTGAAACTCTTTTTAAACATGCCTAGAAATTCTATCTTATTATTATTGTCCAGTATAATGACTCCTTTTTTAAAAAAAAATATTTTATTTTATATTTTCCATATTGCCCTCCTCAGCCCTCCCCACCTCCCAGTACATGCCCTCACCCATCTCCCCCCCCCGCCACCCCACTCCCAATGCCCTGTATCCACTGGTTATGCCTACACACATGCATACAAGTCCTTCATTTGATCTCCTACAGGCGCCCCCCAACCCCCACCCTGCAACCTCTCCTGCCTTTCCCACTGTAGCATGACAGTCTGTTCATTGCTTCTTTGCCTCTGCATCTGCTTCCCCACCCCCACTTCCCGATTCTTGTCTTTAAAAACATCTTGCCCTTGTAGGCTAGAAATAAACCCACAAGAACAACAACAACAAAAATGTTTGAGTCCCAATGTCAATGTCCAATAGCTTTGAGTCCTAGTTTCGTTTCAATGTCAAATAGTTCCTTGTGCATACATGTCATCAATGGTAATGACTCCTTCTTGATGAAATTTCAGATGTGTACTCTTATTATTTATCTTAAAAATAAATTTAGCCAAAACCAGTGCATAGAGCATTGGCCTGCAGACTGAAGGGTCCTGGGTTCAATTCTGGTCAAGGGCATGTACCTTGGTTGCAGGCACATCCCCAGTGGGAGGTGTGCAGGAGGCAGCTGATCAATCTCTCTCTCTCATCGATGTTTTTAGCTCTCTATCCCTCTCTCTTCCTCTCTATAAAAAAATCAATAAAATATATTTTAAAAATAAATAAATTTAATTCTAATTACTTTAAATTTGTATAGCTTCATGTGACTGGTAGCTATGACAATGAGCAGTGAGCTCTACAGGACAGGAATATACTTCTCCTTAAATAAATCTCTATAATAATACTATTAATAATTAGCAACAACAATAATAAATATATAACATTTGTTAAGCACCTAGGGCATTGGCTGTTTATTCCTCACAGAGCCAGTTTCTATAATCATGCATCCTGAGTGCTGGTAGGATTACTCGTTTTTTCATTAGTTTTTATTTTTCAATTACACCTGATGTACAATATTATATTAGTTTCAGGTGTACACCCTGGTAATTAGACATTATATAACTTTCTAAGTGATAATCCTGATAAATGTTGTACCCATCTGACACCATACATAGTTATTAAAGTATTATTGACTTTATTCCCTATGCTGTACTTTACATCCCCATGACTATTCTGTAATGATCAATTTGTACTTCTTAATTCCTTCCGCTTTTCACCCATCTCCTGAACCTCCTTCTCATCTGGAAACGATCAAAATTTTCTCTGTTTGTATGAGTCTGTCTCTGTTTTGCTTGTTCCTATATTTTGTTTTTTTAAATTCAATTGTTGACATATATGAATTTATTGCCATTTTATTGTTTATATATTTTATTTATATTTCCTTCTTCTTAAAGAATACCCTTTAGCATGTTATGTAATACTGGTTTGGTGGTGATGAACTCCTTTAGCTTTTTGTTGTCCTGGAAGCTCTTTATATGTCCTTCAATTCTAAATGACAGTCTTATGGATGTTCCTTTGTAGGCAACTAACTGCTTTTGTCTTGCTGCTTTGAAGATTCTCTCTTTGTCTTTAACCTTCGGCATTTTAATTATGATAAGTCTTGGTGTGGGCCTCTTTGAGTTCCTCTTGTTTGGGACACTCTGCCCTTCCTGGACTTGTATGTCTATTTCTTTCACCATGAAGGGGAAGTTTTTTGGTTATTAGTTTTTCAAATAGGTTTTCAATTTCTTGCTCCCTCTCTTCTCCTTCTGGTACCTCCGTGATCTGAAAGTTAGAATGCTTAAAGTTATCCTAAAGGCTTTCTATACTATCTTTACTACTACTACTACTACTACTACTACTACTACCGCTACTATTTCTTTTTGCTGTTCTGATTGGGTGTTTTTGCTTCCTTATATTACCAATCACTGATTTAATTTTAAGTTTCATCTACTCTACTGTTGATTCTCTCTAAATTTCTTTCTTCATTTCAGATAGTGTAACCTTCATTTTGAACTGGTTATTTTTTATGATTTCTATGTCACTTCATATTGTTAATATTCTCACTAAGTTCCTTGAATATTCTTATAACTATTATTTTGAACTCCATATTTGGTAGTTTGTTTATGTTCATTTATTTCATTTTTTTTCTTCTGGGGATTTCTCCTGTTCTTCATTTGGGGTCTAGTTTCTTGTCTCCACATTTTTATTGCTTCCCTGTGTTTGCTTCTATTTATTAGGTAGAGCTCTTATCTCTCCCGGATATGGTAGAGAAGTCTTGTGTAGTAGGTGTCTTGTAGGGTTCAGTGACATGGCCTCCCCATTCACCCATGCTGAGCATTCCAGGTGAGTCCTTGTGTGGGCCGTGTGCACTGTCCTGTTGCAGTTGATCCTTGATTGTTGTTGTCGTCATTGAGACAATCAACTGTGAGGACTTGCTATGACTACAGCAGAGGAGCTACTGTACAGGAGTCAACTCTACAGAGCAAGACTTGATTAAGTGAACTTCAGAGCTCACGACTTGATTAAGAGAACTTCAGTGCTCACGAATCCACCCTTTGCATTAGTAACTCCTGCGTGGTGCAAAGTCAGCCACTGTCTGTACCCTACCTGAAGTCACTCAGCATGAGATATAAAGTGATCTGCAGAAGACTGCTACTTGTGCTGGGCTTGCAGGTGCCCAGGCAGGACCAAGCTGCCAACTAAGGCCACTTAATAAGAGGTACAGGATGCAGAGGACAGATGCTGCTTGTTTGAGAGACTTTAGGAAAGTCTGAAGCATGAGGCAAGAGAGGCCATTTTTATGGAAAAGCCACTGGAAATGGCTCAGATAGGCTTGAATGTTGGGTGGAGTGGGGCCTTAGGAAAACACTTAGGGCAAGGCGAACAGTGTGAGCCATGTTGATGGAGACTCAGATATGGTGCCAGCCTGCAGGTTCTCTGTGTGGGGGTCTCAGAAAAGGAACAATGGCCTCTGTTAGACTTTTGTCTGACAGAAACCTGCTCTCTCCCCCTTCCTCCCCACCTCTTCCCCCCACCCCCACTCTCATCATCATGACAGATAAATTCAGTTCTTTTCTGTATGTTCCTGGTTCCTTTCTAATTTCCTCTCCAGCCTCAGTGCTAGAGCTCAGAGGGTGTGAGTCCAAGTAAGTCAATGCCTAGACTCTTTAGAGGAATTTGCTGGGACTTCAGAAGCCCTCCAGCTTCCTTAACCTCAAGCAACACTGGTTTTTGCAGCTGAAAACTATGGGGACTTTTCTTCCTCGCCTTGGAACCCTGGGCTGCAAGGCCTGGTGTGGGACTGAGATCCATTGCTCCTCAGGGTGGACTTCCACAGAAGTGGAGATATCCCTCCTGATTTTTATTCCCCACATGTGGATGTGAAACTGGTCTGTTCCAAGTCTCCATCCCTCCTATCAATGTGTCTCAATGTGGCTTTTTCTTTAAATTTTAGGCAGTTCTAAATGATGGTTGTTTTGTAGTTTAGTTGTAATTTTTATGTGATTGTGGGAGGATATGAATATTGTGTTTAGCTATCCCACCATCTTGACTGGCTGTCCCTAATTATCTTTCAATATAAATTTTGCCACACAAAATATTATCATTATTCCTATTTTGTATATTAGGAAATTAAGGGTCAATGACTTTTCTTCACTTGCCAAAGTCACCCTTTTTTTTTCTTAGTGATAGAGCTTGTATTCAAACTTAGATTGGTTTTCTTGCCAATACACTCTACTTTCTTTGAAAATATCTGAATATTTTCTTGTCAACTGGTAACTGGGTTGATGCCATATCTTATAAGTTTTTAAGATACTTAATTTTAACCTTAGTTATTTCCATGTTGAAGTACACACTACTAAACTGTAGATTACAATGTACTCTAAGTCATGGGTGCCTCCTCTCTGTTTTTGCATATTACATGGTAGCCAGCACTATGAATACTGCTCTAATTATTCACAATTGGTTAAGAAACGTGGTAGCCATTTCAGACTGGCTCACTCAGCTTATATTGGTACCTCATCCTTCCTTTCTTTATTGCATTTAGGAAAAGCCTATGCTGTCATTCATGAATTTTTAAAATTTATTATTTATTGAGACCCTACTGCATCAGAAATTAGGTTCAGGGGTATGACACAACTAGGACATGCTACTTGCTTTTCACAAGAAATTGGCATCTAGGCAATTACAATGCCAAAGGCTGGATTGTGGGCATAACACACCTTTGTTGGAGCTTAGAAGCACATCTATGTTACTGCATCTGGAGAAGGTCAGGGTCATCTCTCTGAAGAGATGCTCATTGCTGAGGCAATAATGGCTGTGAAAACCTTCCAGAAGAGCCAAAATCCTGCTCAATGGTCAAGAGGTGGACCATGGTGCCTCTGGGAAGTAAGAGCGGTTCATTATGGGGAGAGTGTGCTCAGCAAGCTGCATCATGTTTAGAAATGAGACTGAGAAGTAGGGAAGGGACATATTCTGAAGGACTAAGAAATGTGAATTTTTCTTACTAAAAAACAGCAAATAAGACTGAGGAATGAACACATCCAAATGTCCCCAGCCAACAGGAAGCTTTGGCTTCTTTACTTCTTTTCCATCCCCAAGGTTCTCAAATATATTCTTGCTTGGGAAATCTCTCCAGTGACAGGTCTCCACCCATCTCCTGAGTAAATGTCCTCCCCACATTGCTGACTGGCCCATCAGCATATGGGAGGGGGCCACATGGAGCTGCAGCCTCACATCTACCCCAGGTGGGACTCATCAGGGGAGGGGCAGCCACCAGCATTGGCCTCCACCAGGCTCACCCATCAAATGGTTTTCTTCAAGTCTAATTAAGGATGACTTGATGTCTACACAGCTACACTTAAGTCTTTGTTGGCCTGCTATTGTTTTCACTGAGCGTGACAAAGCCTAGAAGCTTTATTCTAGGTGTCTCAGCCAAGTGCCAAAGGGGAAAGAAATTTAAAAAAAAATCACTTTCATATATTAAACATGCCCATTTACTTGTTTTTCTATTTTATTACATTAGTCATTGCTATAAACCTAGCGTGGTCTGCTTTTTTTTCTCTCTCTCTTATTCTAGTAACATTCCAATGCCAGGTGAGCACGCAATCTGTGGGACAGACCTAGAACACGTACCAAGAGACATTGGTTACAGCCCCTCTAGCCTCATCTCCAGGGTCTCCCAGGTCTGGCAAACCATGGTCACTTCCCCTTTCAGAGTGCCTATGGTAGGTATATGGATTTGTTCTATCAGTCACTGTCATTTTGATGTATAGTATTGACCACATTTCTTTCTTTCTTCCAAAAACAAGAGTTACCAGATTTAGCAAAAAGAAAATATAAGTCACTCAGTTAAACCTGAATTCAGATAACTAACAAATAATTGTTTAGGATCATTGTGCCCCATAAAATATTTGAACAGAGTGTACTAAAATATTTAACCCGGCAAATCTAGCACCTCTTCAACCCTATAAAAAAATACTGAGTACTATCTCAGTGCTAGGCATTGCCTGCATGGTATGGAAGAGTCAGACATGAATCAGACACAGCTTTTCCCCTTAAGTGTTCAAAGATTAGTAAAGGTGGAGACATGTAAGCAAGTAATAAAAATAAACCTTGATACTGACAAGACAACTCACACATACTTACTCACCCAAATACTTATATTTGCACAAACTATACATGAATCTCATTTATAAATTTAAATATACATAGACATGTGAGTGAATAAAATGTTAACACATAGAAAAATATTCAGAATTACAAAAAGAGTGATATGCTTCAACCAATAAAGATTCGATCCAGAAATGCAAGAAGGAATTCAAAATGGATAGATTACAAATATGATACATCAGAAAAATTTTGTAAGATATCAAAAATAATCAATTACCTCACCATGTATTGAAAAGAAACTTGACCAAGTAAATATTTTCTTCTGAAATTAAAAAAGAAAAACTAACAACAACAAGCCCTAGCCAGTTTGGCTTCGTGGATAGAGCCTCAGCCTGCGGACTGAAGTGTCCCAGGTTCTAGTCTCATCAAGGGCACAAGCCCAGGTTGCACGCTCCATACCCAGTAGGGGGCGTATAAGAGGCAGCCAATCAGTGATTCTCTCTCATCATTGATGTTTTTATCTCTCCTTCTCCCTTCTTCTCTGAAATCAATTAAAAAAAGAAAAAGTAAAAGAAAACAAGAAAATAATGAGAAAAAAGCATGAATATGTAAGTTCCTTAGTATGATAAAATACATACGTAACATTTACTTCTAATTATGAGCAAAAGAAAGTTCTAGAAAAGCAGAATTGGCTAAATCCTTGTGTGTGTGTTTGTCCCAAACCAAAAGTCATCCTGCTTATTTTTCTTTAAAACTAGGAATGAAATAAGGCTGGTTATTATTTCATACTTTACTAATCATTGAAAGTGGAAAAGCAATCCAAGATATAAATACTTAGAAGAAGACAGCAAATTTGTTTTTATTCCAAATAATGTAGTTATGGACCAAGAAAATCTAAGGTAAGTTAAAACTGTTAGAAAAAAATTCAGCACAAAAGAAAATTTTAATAAGGTGTTGGTTAACAAGTGAATGTGCAAAATTCAACTCCTTTTTCTATGGACACGCAAGAATCATTATAAAGTAGAATGAAATCTGCTAATAATTCAACCATATACACATAGTATCTATAAATAGACCTAATTTAACATATATGTAGGATTTTAATGAAGAAAACTTTAAAACTAAGAGTCACAAAAATAGTTACATGTCAATAAAAGATGCACTAAGTTCTTAGAAATGTCAACTTTTTAAAGCTATCAATTAAAAATTAATCTCCATTTTTAATGTTAATTAAAATTTTAAAATAAATTGACAGTATTATGTAAAATTCATCTTAAAATATAAACATCAAAATTCCTAAAAAAGAAGAATAATGAAATGAGACTAGTTTTACCAGATATCAAAATGTAGTTATAATAAATAACATACTTTAGACCTGAAGATAATTTCAGGGGGAAAAAGTCAGTGGAATAGAATGGAGAAATCAGAAGTATGAGTGGGTACTAAATAGAAGATAAAATTACATTTAGAGTTAGTTGAAAAAAAGAGATTTTTTTTTCAATGGATTTGGGAGAATTGGTGGAAAATAATAAGCTGGATAACTCCTTTTAACAAAATATATTACAGTTGGACCAAAGGTCTAAACATGCAAAAACACAGTTACATAACTTTCAGAAATAAGAAGTATAAGAAGTTTTTATAAAACAGATGCATCATTCAGAAATCAGAAAAGAATATAATGGTGATGTTGATGATTTAAAAATTGTGTGTCTGTGAGCAAAATTATATAAATATCTTTAAGCTAAAGAATAAGAAAAAGACAAGAAAACTGAGGAAAAATACTTGTTACACATTTCAAAAAGAACTAATTTTTAAAATTAACAAATAGCTTATAAAAATCGATAAGAAAAAAGAGTACAAGCCAATCCAAAAATGTATGAGGTTTGTAAATAGGTAACCAGTAAAAAAAGAATGAACGTTTTTTTCTTCTTGTAAATTTAATAAACTAATGTAATTTTTAAAACTTGTAAATCAAATGATGAAACAAAAAATAAAGGATTTGACAATGCCTGGAGCTGGCGACTGCATGGGGAAATCAGCCTTGCACGCTATTGGTGGACATTTAGGTTAGGTTAACTTTTCTAGAGGACAATCTGCTAATATCTGTTGCACTAGAAAAGCATGTTCCTTCCCTTTGACTACTAAGATCACTTACAGGAATCCATATTTTGAATAGTTGTACATTTTCATAAACATTTGCCAAAGTAAAGGTACAAAGTTACTCATACAGTATCAAATAAAAGGATAATATGCTAATTAGGCTTGGAGACCTTCCAGGAGACCTTCTGGACATCCTTTTGGACAAAGTCATGATGGCGGGGCCGAGGCAGAGGCTGTTAGGTGTGATCAAGCCAGAAGGGGAGGGCAGTTGCGGGTGATCAGGTTGGTAAGGGGGAATTTGGGGGCAAGCAGGCTTGTAAGGGGCAGTTGGGGATAAGCAGGCCAGCAGGGGAGTATTTGGGAGTGAGCAGGCTGGTGTGGGGGGGCAGTTGGGGGTGATCAGACCAGCAGGTGAATCGTTAGGAGCCAGTGGTTCCAGATTGCAAAAGGGATGTCTGTCTGCTGGTAGGTAGACATCCCCTGAGGGGTCTCAGATTGGAGAGGGTACAGGTCAGGCTGAGGGAAACCCCCCTCCCATGTACTAATTTCGTGCACCAGGCCACTAGTTGTTTATAATTTGGGAGGAAAACTGCTCATCAAGAGAGGACTGTTTAGAACATTCATGATATATCCACATGACAAAAGAAAATACAACCTGTGGAAAAAATGAGCCAGATGCTGATGGGGAAAGAAAAGATCTTCAAAGGAACATTATTGGAGTGAAAATGTCAAATGGAGATGAGTTGTGTCTTGTGAAAATACATGTTTTATATACATATGCTATATAACATATTATGCAACATATATAAATTGTATTTACATATAGAGAGGAATATATCTATGTTTTGTAAGTGCACACTTTTTTTTTTGTAAGAACAATAACTGTTAGTAGTGCAATCATTGAGAACTGAGAATCAGAAATTGGAAGGCAAATCACCTTCCATTTTCTGCCTTTCTCTGTGCTTTGAATTTCCTAAGGTATCATTTTCATTTTTCCCTTATGCCAACCACAGTTATTTGGGGCTATGAGGTTGAAAGTTAGTTTTGTTGTTGTTTTATTAATCCTCATTCAAGGATATATTGCTGTTGTTGTTGTTGTGTGTTTGTGTATGTGTGTGTGTGTTTTGTCTTTTCTTCATTGATTCTGGAAAGAGAGGAGGGAGAGGGAAAGAGAGAGAGAGACATTGACATGAGGGAGAAACATCAATCATTTGCCTCCAGTACACTCTGACAGGGATCAAACTCACAACCCAGGTATGTGCCCTGATTGGGAATCGAATTCGTGACCCTTCTGTGAGCCGGATGATGTTCTAACCAACTGAGCCACAGAGGTCAGGGCAGGTTATGTGTGTGTGTATGTTTTTTTTTTCAATAAAAAGATCTGTTTTTTAAAAGAGGCACATTTTCTTTTAAGACCCAGTGTGACAATAGCAGCCAGGCAATCTCAGCATGATTGTCCAGATTCTGTGACTCCTGATGGAACTGAGCTTGTGACTGCTCCCTTGCCCCAATACCCCTCATGATGGGACAGCTCAGTGTGTCACTTCCAGGTTTTCTTCCTCACTTCTGAGCCTCCAGCTCAGGTCCCAGCTTCAGTCTCTTGCATCTGCCAGGCTCCAGATGCCCCTTTTCTGGCTCCCAGCACAGGTCTGGCCTGGCCTGGGCCTGAGCAGCACTAGCCTCCTACCTACCTGTCCTCCCCAAGGGAGCTCTTTCCCCCTGTCGCCCCAGGGAGGCCGCACAGCCAGGTAGCCCCTAGCTTGGAGTGCAGGTGCTGCCCTGCGGGCTGGTGACCCTGCTTTATTTCTCCAAGGTGCAGCGCCTTCAGCGGCAACATGGGGGTGTTGTGTCCCCTCGGCTCTGTGCAGATGTGCAGTGAAACAATGTATGCCCTCAGCTTTTCATTTCCCGATCAGTTTGTGTTTCCTTCCCTTGTGGCTGGTGGGAGAGAGGAAGGAAGGCTACTGCTGTGTCACTTCTCAATGTGACACTTAGACTTATGACAAGACCTAGTAATGGAAAGCCTTCAAAGGACTACATAACCCAGATACAGTCGGGTTATTGATTAATCTGTCGCTCCAAAACAAAGTGCCTGACCCAGGAAGCATGGCTGCCCCAGTGGCTGATGGGTTCCTGAAAGCTGTTCCTTGGGGTGTTTGACCATCCTTATTTCTTTACTAGAGTCCCAATGCACTAAATTTGTGCATGACATCAGCCCTCACAACCCACTACCTTGCGGCCCCACCCACTGATCCTTCTGGACGGTTACACAGAGTGGGAATGGCAAAAACCTAATTGAAGGGATCCACAATAACAAAACTCAAAAACATATATGCACACAACCAACCTCAATGAAAAAATGATAGAAGACAAAGTCAGAAAAAAAATTTTTTAAATATAAAAATAGAATTGACAAATAATAAAAATAAATAAACACATACACACAAACCATGAATGAAAGCCTCTGGTAAGCAAAGAAGGAATATAAGACAGAGATAAAACAAGCCACAATGCACACAGGTCCCCAGGACAGAGGCCGTCTCACCTGCAGTCTGAGTGTAGTCTACGCTGGCAGAGGGAGCACTCAGGAGACAGGCAGTCTGCCTCCATGTGGGCTGCTCCTACCTCTCCCAGCCTGGTGTCAGCCACCTGGTACCAGCTGGGCTGCTTTGGGCAGGAATTTGCTTTGTCATCACCTGTCTCTGTGGCTCTCTGAGAAGAGCACTCATGGAGTGCTCTGACTTGATCATCCTCCCACCTTTACCCACCTTTTCAATAAAAGACCTTTTCCCATAGGGCCAGGAGAATCCAAGCTCCTCAGTCAGCTTCCCCCCAGACTCTCAGGGGCCACCAATCAGCCCCCCATAGGAATCGCACACCCTCCTCGCACAGGGGCCAACCCAGCCAACCTAGAGACCTCCTCTCAGCCCCCCACACTCTTCCACCCAGGGACCACCTGTCAGTTCCCCTAGGGACCACTGTAAGACTGGAGGCCTGACTGGAGAAATGATGAAAGCGATGTTCCGTGCTCCTCATGCAGTACAGCCTGTGGGTCTTCTCTACACAGAAATGGATACTAATCAATAAGCATGAATTGGTGTCTGGTACCTGTCTTATATTGGGCAGAAGTGGCAGCATGCTCTAGGGCAGTGGTTGACAAACTCATTAGTCAACAGAGCAAAATATCAATAGCACAACGATTGAAATTTCTTTTGAGAGCCAAATTTTTTAAACTTAAACTTCTTCTAATGCCACCTCTTCAAAAGAGACTTGCCCAGGCTGTAGTATTTTGTGGAAGAGCCACACTCAAGGGGCCAAAGAGTCACATGTGGCTCATGAGCCACTGTTTGCCAACCACAGTTCTAGAGTATAGGAGAAATATTGAGTTGTTACTGTTTTCTAAGAGTTCAAAAACTTGAAGGGAGGAAAGATCCAGATACTATATGCAACCAAAAATAAACCAATAGAGCAAAAAGCAGAGTGTTTACGAAATCTAGGTGTTTGCCCCCCGGCAGTGAATGCCATGAGCAGACAGGGAGCGGGTCCCACAGAAGATGTGGTGGACAGAGAGCCAGGTGAGAGATGTGCTGGGAAAGACCACTATTCTCACTGCATCCAGCATTTCCTCTTGGCCACACACGCATCAGCCTTTACAGCATCCCTATGTGGAATGTGCCACTATCATGACCTTTTCACAGGTGAGGAGATAGGCACAAAGAAGTAATGGTCCCATGGTCACAGTTACCCAGCAGAAGGGTCTCAGACCTGTGCTCTTGTCCCCAGGGAGTGTGTGTGTTCCTAGAGCTGGTCACTTTCTGGAAGCCTCAGTATCTATATTCAAATGAAGGTAATGATACTGATCTCACAGGGGTGTGCGAGCCAAAATGAAATAAGGCAGATAAGGTCACTGGCTTACATAGGATGCCCAGATGTCCATGGCCACCTCTTCCCAATCCTCCTAACCTGCCTGGGAGTATTATCCACCAATGCATTTGTTCAAACCATGTGTGGCCACCATTTCGGAAACACCCATGATATTTCTGACTCCAGATCTTTGCCCAAAATGTTTCTTCTACCTGAAATGCCCTTCCCTTCAACTTCTAGGTTTCCAAAACCTTGGACCCGCCAAGTGCAGGCAGCATCACCCTGTGAAATCCTCTCCAATTATAAGTTGCTTTTCTTCCCTCTGCTGTCCATTGCATTCTTTCTCTGGGCTGTTTCTGAGAGCCCTTGTCTTGGCTTTGTGACCTAGAAAGGAGCTGTGTGTGGTAAATCAGACTTTGACAGAACACAAAAAGTACCTATTAGTGATGTCTGTTATTTTGTTATCATTATTGCTTGACAAACTCTCATTTGGAGTTACCATTGAACCTGGTTCATTTTCCCTCCTCGATGAGGGATTAGGGAAGGGATATTATTACATAATGTTTTGCTCTTTCCACAATGCCTAGCATGGTGCTGGAGTGTAATAGGTGCTTAGTAAATGTGGAGGGAACAAATATTAAGCTAGAGACCATACTATACAGGAGGTTGACCCATATTAAAGGGAGTGAGGCTCTGCTCACACTTGCTGGGCCCAGTGCTCACAGTTTGCAAAGCCTCCTCTAAGCCCAATGGGAAGTAATAGATAAACACGTTGGGATGCTTTCTGAGCCCAGGCAACAGCAGCCTGACTGGCCCTAAGCAAAGGGGAACAATCAAGATTTATCAGCAAATCACATTGATTCCAGAAGCACCAAGGCCACCCTCAGGAAAGCTGTGAAAGGTCCCACAGAATTCAAGCCCTGCTTTGTCTTTTAATTTTATTTTGATGTAGTCCCATTTGTTTATTTTCTCATTAGTTTCCATTGTATTAGGGGCTGTATCAGTAAAAATATTGCTATGACATATGTTTGATGTTTTGCTGCCTATGGATTCTTCTAACAGTTTTATGTTTTTTCATCTTACATTTAAATCTTTTATACATTTTGAATTTATTTTTGTGTACAGTATAAGTTAGTGGTCAAGTTTCATTTTTTTGCATGTATCTGTCCAATTTTCCTAACACCATTTATTAAAGAGATTGTCTTCATCCATTGTATGCTCTTATCTCCTTTGTCAAATATTAATTGAACATAATAGCTTGGGTCAACTTCTGAAACAACCAATCAGAAAGGAAATATGCACCCTATGTTCATAGCGGCAGAGTTTACCATAGCTTAGATTTGGAAACAGCCTAAATTCCCATCAGCAGATGAGTGGATTAAAAACTGTGGTATAACTATACAATGAAATACTAAGCTGCTGTAAAAAGGAAGGAATTCTTACCATTTGCAAGAGCATGGATGGATGTGGAGAGCATGATGCTAAGTGAAATAAGCCAGTCAGAAAAAGATAAATATCATATGATCTCACTCTTTGTGGAATATAATGAACCACATAAACTGATGAACTAAAATAAATCCAGAGACATAGAAGCATTGAATAGATCTTCCAACCTCAGAGGGAAGGCAGGGAAGAGGGGGTAAGAGTTCAACCAAAGGACTTGTGTGCATGCATATAAGCAGAACCATGAACACAGAAGGTAGGGGGGTGAGGGCATGTTTTTTGGGGGTGTTGAGAATGGCTGGGGAGAGGTCAATGGGGAAAAGGAGACATATATAATACTGAAACAACAAACAATTAAAAATAAAACAAGTCTGGGTTATAGATAAAAAAAAAAAAAAGACTAGCACTGAACACACCAGACTATTAGTAGAAATATTCTTAAATCCATTTCTGAATTATTTTTTCTCTTCTCTTTGTTCTATTTTTTCTAGATTTTTCAAAATTTTTATGAGCATAAAAATTTTTTATCAAGGAAAATCAATAAAATTGTAAATTTAAATTGTACAATATACATTAATGTAAGTGTTTCCTGGAAATAAGTAATGATTCCTGGATTTTATATTTATAACCTCTAGAACCTTATGTGTAAGTCTCCCTTCCCTTTTTTACTTTAATAATTCCGAAGATATTGAACATATTTTGCATACATAATATTGGGGGTATATATGTGTGAATATCTCGTTATATCATTTATCTTGAGTAATGGTTATCATATACATATATATATCCTTATCTCTCTCTCTCTCTCTCTCTCACACACACACACACACACACACACACACACACACACACACAAACACACACACTGGACCAGAATGCAATTAGGGTGGAGGCAGAGAGACAGATGGCCAGATTGGTGAGTAATAGAATAGGATAGACCCTTAGTGTGTGCTGCCAAGTTAAAAGGTGAGTTAGACACTGAGAAAGGCAGGACATTCTATCAAAAACACATCCTCTCTCTGAAATGGACTCAGAGAAAGAAATGGGACAACAGAGACTACTTGTGGGTTCTCTCTCTCTCTGTCTCTCTCTCTGTCTCTCTCTCTCTCTCTCTCTCTCTCACACACACACACACACACACACACACACACACACACACACCTTCCCTCTCCTGACTCTTCCTCTTTGACTGATGTCAGAGTTGTCCAGCCCCAGGAGCTGTTGCCACCAAGAAACACCATTCCTGGGTCGTTGGCTGGAAAGAGGCAATCAGGTCTTAGGAGAAATCTTTCTGACAATGACAAAAGCCAACACTAGTCAAAATAGGTCCTGTTTTGAGAGATAATATCTATTTTTAGGCCTGGTTGGGCAGGGCTGTGTTTTGAAATAGGTATTTAAAGTTGTGTGTAATTCATTTAATATATAAGGAAGTTACTAATTTTGTGGAGAAATGAAGATCCTCAGAACTCATATTTTCTGATTCTACCTCAGCATTAGCCTGGGGTGATTTCTACCTCCTTCTGTGAGAAGATAATTTTATTTTAATTCTCATGCCATAGCTGAATAACTTCCATACAAATGCCAGCTCTCAGTCTTTATGAGTAAATTATTATCCTCACTATTAGGGTGTGGTACTGAAGAGAATGACATGCTTTAGGAGCTATAAAGCTTCTGGGATATAATCGTCTTCCTGGGTCATTATAAACATAACAACCTTATTTTTTTTTAATAGCTTCAGTGAACAATATGTTGAAAGAATAAAAATAAAAGACTTAACAATGTAGACACCTCTTTGATAAAGAAGGATCAGATATTTATTTTTTGTTCCATCTTAGAAAAAATATGTGAATAGATTAATTTGACTTTGAAATTCTCTTGACACTTCTTGAAATAACTGGAGCCACATGTGGTAAAATCAAATTTGCTTGCCAAATTCCAAGCCGCTGCTGCTGCTTCTTATTTTATTTTATTTTATTTTTTGCTTTTTCTCCTAGCAAACTAGTTTGCAAGGATTCTCAACTCATTGGAATAACACTTCTCCAAAGAGTAAGATACCCGAGCCTGAAATCTAAGCCATGACTTCCCTGAAAAAAACAACACTTGTCTTTTTCAAAGCTCTTGGCCTTTGGGTTTTATGAAGCAGAAGCTATCCAGAGAATAAAAAAAGGCAGTAGAAGTCATATGCTTCCTGTCTTTTATTTACCTGATGAGCAAATTAAAGTTAAGAGGCTCAAGTAACCTGCCAGTGTCACCCATTGTTGGTGACAAAGCTGGGACTAGAACCCAGGGCTCTGGACTAGACCCCAGCCAGGGTGTAAGCGCCTCTGGTGAACCAAAAGAAAGCCACACCCCTGCTTACCATGCACTCAGCAGTGGGCCTGCCCCAGCCAGTCATGTGAAGATCAAGTGAGCCAAACATGCCAAGTGTTTGAATGGTGCCGGGCAATCAGGGTTCATTCGTCTTACTACCTGTTTAGCCAGAAGAATGCTGCTCAACAGGAGAGTGAGGCAGTGAAAGGCTTTAGCATTGACTACCAAGGTGAAGATGCAGGAGCTAGAGTAATTGTGGCTCATCTATTGAAATCTGCTTGGATTTGTAATTGTCATAGAGGCCAGCCTTTTGAAAGCAAGGCATTGCAATTAGAGATGTTTGCTTTGGAAATACTTACGTTTTGTCATGTATCTCTAGGGACAAAGAAAAAGAAACATGGCTGAACAAGGAGGATTGGTGCCACAGTCATAATTATTAAAAGAAAGCAGTTATCTCCTGTGTTAAAACTAAGTTTGAATTATGTAATCTTTCATTTTTGTCCCCTTGAGAAACTGGATATTGGTTGCACATGCCTGGTAGCTGTCAGCATCTGGGGGAAGATGCACCTCCAGGTGCTGCTCCTATTACAGGGTACAAGGATACAAGGATGCATTTTATATCTTGTGGTATGTGTTATATCATTTGTTGTTTTTAAGAAGAAAAGTGCTTCATGGAAATGAGCGTGTGTTGTTTCCCACTTCCAGACATTTTTCCTAAAATACAACTGTTATGCAAGCTCCTGGACTACTTGCTACACCTCTGGAGAGTAGTCAGCTCTTCCCTCCTCACCTGCCCCACAGCCCATACCTTGCTCCATCCTTCTCCCCTTTCCATGCTCACTAAGCCACAAAGACGCCAGTGCCCAGCTCCAGGCCAGGCTGATCCTGCTGGAAGGTGCAGGAAGCTGTAGGGACTCTAGTGGAGTGACAGGGTGACAGATGCCTGTGTACCAGTATGTGGCTGGCCTCCACAAATATGTGGCATGACCATCCCTTACATGGAGGACACTGGAGCTGACCCTAGAAAAATCGGCCTGACCACCATGCTTAGCTTGCCAAGCTAAGTGATAAGAAATACTCACTCTGTGCTTGATCCTACGCTAAATGCTCTCCACTCAGCAGCCCTTTCAATCTCCCACAGCAGCCCTTCAGAGAGCCACCCTTACCCCCATTTTCCAGACAGATAGGGCAAGATGAAGTACCTGACCCCAATGTTCAAGCCAGCAAGGGGCAGAGGGGTACCTGAGCCTGAATGCAGCCCTGCCCTACAGGGCTCTGGCCAACAGAGCTGTCCACTACTCGTTCCTGGTATCTTTCTTAGGAGAGAGAGAGGCTCTGTGGGTTCCAGCCCTGGAAAATGGGCCATTCTAATGCCTTGGCTGTCTACTTCCCCCTATGGCTTGGCACAGAATGTGTGGGTCATCTGTTAGACATGGGATTATACTTGCTCTTATTCTCTTGAATTTTGCATATCAATTCTATCTAGTATATTCCTTGCATTTATGACAACCTCAAAATGTGAGGATAAAGCTCTTTGGTCTAAGACACTATTTTGTGCTATCGGTTTCCCAGTGTTTGCCTCACACTGAAGATTTAACAGGATGAAGCCATTTTCACTTCAGATCCCTTTGATTGTATTTAGGCAAAATGAAAATAGGGAAATTCTCTCCCTTCAGTCTTGCCCTTGTTTTAACAGCACACTCCAAGCCTGGAGATGAGGAAAGAGGTTGGAAGGACTGGTGATTAGGAAGAAGCAATTCCTCCTTCATACTGAGTGCAGATAAGTTCTGTCTGCTCCTGTCCAACTGGCCATCAGGAAGTCCGGTTGGACTCGCAGGATGGTGTTCTGAGATCTCCTGGCTTCTGTCCCATGAATACACTTGACACAACTTCCTCTTTGGGTGCTTCATTCTCTTTAAGAGTTAGTTTGGGGGCCACAACTTACAAATTGTTTTTTTTTTCTGAAATAAACCATTGTCTTGGCTTTTGACCCTGCACCCAGTTCCTATTATCATAAGCGGTTCTTTCTCTCAGCTTCTTCAGTTCAGTCTACTCCCAAACAATCTCTCCCGTAGGTGGAATTTCCAGTTTAAAGCTTGCTCTTATTTTGACTTTGAGTGTTTAAAAACCTTTACCTCTCTTATGTACCCCGCTATGGTAATGCAGTAGTAGGGTTGTTGTGAGTTATATCAGGTAACCACTTTAGCATCACATTTGACTATTCCAAATGATTGCATCAAGAAACACATTTGACCCTTTGAGAACCATGTTGGGGGAATTTTGATAATTGGGTATGTGAATAGAGTGTTGTCTTCATGTCTGCCCGGAGGTACCATACAGCTTAGGCTCCATCATGACGGAGTGCACCTGAGTCTCAGGTTTGATCTATTTCTCAATCCTCTTTCTCATTTTCCAGATGCAGTTCGGTTATTAGTTTTGACTTAATGAAGAACAGAATTGGGGAATAAGCCAGGTTCTGAAGCAGGAAGGAAAGAGTTGAAGGCTCTGAAGGGGAAAAAAAAAAGTGGCAGAGAATCAAATATATGCAACTAAGCACTTTTCACATTTGCATTAAACAGTTTGATACCATTTTTTAAAAGAAGGAATGAAATATTTTAGATATTCTAAGCATAATGCTTAAACCACAAATTCTGTAAAAAATGAACAGCATCGGCTATTAACAGCTATGCGCGTCATAAACACCTTAGGCGAGACAATCAGATACTAAATGCCAGCAGCACCTCGCAGCCATCCGTCTGCACAGCACTTGACTTCTGCAATTTCATAAGATAAATGCCTCTGCTGTTTTAAGATGATGAAACTACAGCTGAGACGAATCTCCGTATTTCTCACCAGTGATTTAATAAGGGCCAGCTCAGAATAAATATGGAATGGCTACTCTGAAAGCTTTGGTAGCTTCGTGCTGAAACGTGTTGGAACTTTCTTCCATAAATTGATTGTATCCAAAATTCCACTTTGTCCACGCATGGAAGAAAGACTTTTACAAAGTCATGGGCTTTAAACATCCTCTGTACCATGCTGTGGCGTAACCAGAATTTAAGGAAAGATGCTTTCTTGGGCAATGCCAGGGTTAGGGAATCAGAAAGTTGACTAGTTTTTTGGCTTGAAATGTCTACCAAGAGAGACAGAGGGGAAAAAGGAACCTCTTTTTAGTCGTCTCATAAAAAGAGTTTATACCCATCTGATATTACATTTGCCTTCCTGTTCATTTTTTGTGTTAAACATCCATCCAGACACTATGCAATGAATACATAGATGAGTCACAGGGACAGGTAGCTAAATAAACACAGTTCAATATATTGCAGGCAATTAGTTGCAAAGTATTTAAAAATCGTAGGAGATAAGACTGACTATAATTTTAGAGGATCTATTTAAAACTTATATTCATGAATAAGAAAAGTTTTTTTTTTCCCCTCTCATTTTTAATGATTGAGAGAGAGCAAGTGAATAAGAGAACAAATGAGCAAGACCGATTTATTAACATTTGTTTGGGGCCCATGTTCTTGGCAGCAGGCAGTAACTTCTTATAGAGCTACCATTTAGCTGGTGTGAGCATGTGCGTGCACGTGTGTGTGTGTGTGTGTGTGTGTGTGTGTGTGAGAGAGAGAGAGAGAGAGAGACTGTCATTGGTCTGCCAGCCCACTTTTCAGGGTGACAAGAGCCTGGAGGGAGAAACCAGGGGTCCACTTTCTGACGTTGGCCCGAGCCAGTACTCTGACTCCTCAGAGATTGTGGAAGTCCCGCCTTCAAACCCTGCAGCTGGGGGCTGTGTCTGTCCACGGCCTACCCCCCAGTACTGGGCCCTCAGACTTTAATTACACCCTCCCTGGCTGAATTCACAGGTGGCTTCCCTAGGAGGAGGCGGGTACCTCTCCCCAGGCCCCGGCTGCTCATTTCCTCAGTGGATTATCAGGGCCACGATGAAACAGAAGCTTGTGCCTTCTCCATTCTTTACACAACCTGGTGTTAGAAGTTGACCTTTCACCCCTGGAGATTCAGAGGATTAAGGCTGCTTTCAAGTCCCGCTCTGGTTACTAATCCACCACTTTCACTTGCTGTTATGTAAGCACTTCCTGACTTACCCTTTAAATCCTGTAAACATAATAAAACAGAGTTTAACCTTTACCTTTGGATTTCCCACTATCTTTCATGCTCTCTACTCAACTGTAGAAGAAGCCGGAACAGAAAGCTAATAAGTGATAGCCTGGCTTTTTTTCTTTTGTCCTGGGACATGTTACAAAACATTACAATATTTAATATATTCAGGTCCAATAGTTGTGGGGGAACACCAGGAACTTTAGTCTAGGCCAATAACATTCCCTACAAAACAATGAAGCAGATGGTATTGGGTGTTTCCTCCCCTATCACCTTTCAACAGATTATTGCCAATGAGGTCCGAATGATAGCTGGGAAATGGGCTTTCAGGACAGTTCACAGTAATACAGTAATATGGACGGCCAGCCTCCCATCCCCAGTTCTGCATCTCCCGATGTTGCTGCCCTAGAGGGCTCTGACCATTAGCCAGCCCTGAGTTCAAGACCTAGAGAGCAAATCCAAAATAATTTCAAATATCAAATTCATTCTGGTCACCCTTCTGTGTTCTGGCCGGATGTCTTTCCGGAATGTTCTTTCTTAGTGGCCAAGTTATGGGAATGCTGCTCACAGTGTCTAAGGGCTCTGTTTTGGTAGCAGATTGTCGCCAGGTCTCAGTGAGTGAGGACCACACCTTTGGCACATGGCTGCTCTCATCAAGCAGATAGTGTCCCACCAGAGTTCCTGAGCTGCCCACCATTATACCACTCCTTGTAGGCGAAAGACTCGGGATTAGATTAATTCTTGTTTGTTTTTTGTTTTTGCAGCTAACAGAATCTGTCAGGCTGATCTGGGCAGCAGCTGGTGGTGACAGGGATGCAGGTGAGTGATGTGTCCTCTGTACAGCAGGCCAGGAAGGGGAAGATTGGCACCAGCCATCCTTTGTCCCTGTCACTCATCCTCAAATGGCGGACATATCAGTGACTCCTTCCTCTGGATTACAGAAGGAAAAACTGAGCGTAGTGCTTTTGTTTCTAAGTTAATATTCATAGAAAATGTTTTGATTGTTAGAGTAAGGGATTAAAAAGAAATGAATGCCCTTTATCATTAAAAACTATACTAATCTAAATAAATAATGGAAATGACTGCCCTTTTATGTGTCTAATGTGCTATACAAATTTATCTTTAATCCATGTGGTCTGTGGATAAAACCAAAGATCTGAAATCAGCTGTACCTCGGCAACTTCAGCTCTAACTTTTTGAGTATTTCCCCTGGGTCAGTCCTCGCGCATGGTAGCAGTGTGCCACATTAATTCAGTCCACATTGCAGTCCTGTGTAGTAGCTATTAGCAGTGCCCTCGCCCGTTGGTAGATGAGAAAACGGAAATGGTGGAACTAAGGTGTGCACCAGACCTGCCTGGACTCCCTGTTGGGCACCCTGCATGCCTCACACTAAGCACTCTGGCGGGAGGAACCATGGCCGTACCTCCTCATAGCCCTTCTCCCTGCAGCCCTATTAGTTCCCACACCTCCCAAGCAAGTGACAGTGTTGTGCCCATTGGAGAGTTGAGATAATGAGGAGCCATAAAGATAAAATATAATTTTTGTTTTGTTTTGTTTTTAGTGTGTGGATATTTTGGAACATTCCCTGGAAAAAATGTGAGATGGCCTGGGTGAACAGGAATCAAAGGGTTGTTGGCCTAAGCAAGTGAAGAACCACTGGCTTCTGTGGGGTTTCCTTAGCTTCCCTACTTCTCTTGACCCCTGGAGACATCCTGAAGGCAGGGCACTTTGACCTTCTCTCTGGCCAGTGTCCTTCAAATGGAGGCTTTGGGAGCTGGAGGCTGCGGAATCACTGCCAGGGCAGCCTTCTGCTATCCGTGCCCCTTACAGCATTCCTTCCCACTGCTGGGAAGGAAACAGCACTACTTGGACGCTTCTGGATGAGAAACACATAATTTGTGTCTTGCAGTAAATGCTTTTTCAGTGAGTATCTGCCGGTGTAATGTCCTATTTGCCATGAGCACGTCCTTTCTTGCAGGTAGCTGTGTCACTGCTCTGCTCTCACATGAAGCCCTCACACATGGGGACAGACACTCCTTACAGACATGCCCTCAGGTCCACCCACATGCCCAGCATTGGAGCTGAAGGAGAAAGGGCCCTTCCAGGCCCAGAACACCTTATTTGGTGTTGACTAAATGTTCCTGTGGGGGCAAGAGGCCAGAGTGAAGATACATGGAAGCAAGAATAGGGATGATTCAGTAGGATGAATCCACAGCTGGCTCACGTAGGGGGCTCAGGCTTCGCAGCTATGCAGTCCTCAAGCTTGCACACTTGTACACACTCCCTTACACACCAGTCCCTTTGATCTTTTCTCTCCTGACAAAGTTCCCTAAGTCTAGTCTTTTCTGGATCCTGCCAGAGAGAAAGGGGAGAATAACAGTGAATCTCTTCATCTCCAAAATGGGAAAAGCTATATCTGCTGTGCCTGGGTCTGAGTTTTTCTGAAGGTCACATGATGATAGGTATGATCAAAGTTTTAAACTAAAGCCCTAATAGAAAACTCTGAGAGAATAAATTCCATGAAGACAGGGACTTTGTTTTGTAATATCTTAGGCCCTAAAAAGTACCTGGTATCAAGTTGGTGTTCAATTAATATTTGATAAATAAATGAACCAATAATTGCACACTACTAGTAGTATATTTATATAGCATCACCAAGTCGGGGAGACTGTTACAACTTTGAGTATTCTAGCAATGGGAAACTCTATGAAGAAGCTCACCAAATAACAAAGTCTTCTGTTTTTTTGAAAACCAACATTCCTTTAAAGAATATTAGGGAGCATTTCAATATTTGAGAAGATATAAGAAGATTCTTGTATTATAACGGCAGCAGCCATAGTAATTATAATAAAATATGTTTTAACTTAAACCAATTTGCTATAGAACCAATAATTTAAAATGTAGCTGAGGATCCAAGAGAAAACAGAGTTGAGTGACCAGCATAGATTCCCTGATGTCCACACATCAGAACCTAGCTGTTCTGATAGGGAACCTATTTGCTCTTACTTTGTATCTAGTTGTAGAATGCACAGAAATTTATCTTCCCAAACCAGAAAGAGTTCAGAGGTAGAGAAGGCAGAAAAGCTCCTGAAAATAAAAAGGCATACACACTAAATATCTAATTTTGGATTATCTGGTATGGAGATAAACTTCCTCACAAATTCTTATAGCTCTTAAATATTCACTTTTAAAGTTTTAAACAACTTGAAATTATGTTTATTATTTTATATTTAGTGTAAGTATACATCAACAAATATTTATTGAGGGCCTTCTATGTACCAGGTACAGAAGTTAGAAAAGTGAGCAAAACAGTAAAATGTTCTTTCCTTATGGAGTTTAGATCCTTGAAGAAGGCACCACAGGGAGACTAAGGTACTATGACATGGTAGGTCCAATGCAGCAGCTTTCCCCCCAGTTTTGGAACAGTTGGGCACCAGTGGCTTGGAGTTAAAGTCCATTTCTGTGAAGACACACATCCTACAGTAGAGTTATCTCTACATCTAAAGAAGCTGGCACTGGGAGAGGTGGAACTGAAGTGACAGGATGGAGGCCATGGCAGGCTGTTGGTTGTCTGATCATTAATTCGAAGAGTGGGCAAACTGCCACCATAATTCTAATTCACTCTCTTTTCTGTATCTTGAACCCACAGAGTTAGTTTTATATAATTTAAATACATACGTGAGGTGCCTCCACATCACCATGGTATATAATTATTGCATAAAGCTATAAGGCATTATAGATACAAAGGCTCGGGTCAGAAAGACCTGGTTCATTTATCAGCTCTATCTTTTATGGGTGATTCACTCAACACTTCTGTTACCCTTTATTTACTCAGCCACAGAGTTGATAAAGTGATATCTACTTTGTAGGGATCTTGTGCATGTCTGACATATGTAAAGCCCTTAGCCCATATGTGGTGTAGATAGATGCTTAGTGAACAGAAATATCTGTATTATTATGGCAAGTTGAAATTCACTGCTACCAAGAAAAGTTTAAATAATGTTCTTGAATCTGTTTTTAAAAGAAAAGGATGCAGATTTCTAACTAAAGCGACTTTTAATGCCATGTAAAATGATGAGTAATATAGTAGGGTGACAAAGGACATGGACTTTGGAGTCAGACTAAGCCAGGCCCTACATTCCCAGCTGTGAGCCACCTGGACATGTGGTAAACATGGTGGGGGGGTCTCATTTCTTTACATATTAAATCATGGGCTGGTTGTGAGGATTAAATAAGTGGCATTATGTAAAAAGGTGTTTAGTAGATAATAGGAATTTAGTCATTATAGCTACTTATTCTTTTTACCTGAAAATTTAATTATGTTGAGTGTCTAATCTCAACATTACCACAAAAATACATTAATAATCAGAATTATAGCAATAATGAATAATCATATCAGTTACCATCTTGGAAATGTTCATAAAAGAATCTTAACAACAACAAAAAAAATCAACCTTCAGTTTTAAGAGAATATTATTTTCTGGAAATTTTATGTCAAGTATTTCTAGCAGCAGATGCATTTGCTAAATTTCATGCCATAAATAACCATAACCACTTAGAATTGTAGCTACATGGCTTCCTTGTAGCTCACACTTATCAATCAGCAGGGTTTGCTAAGGCCAAACAGTTCCCAAATAAAATGACAATGAAGAAAAGAAACAGGGTAGATGTGTTTTATGGCATAAGACTCTTTTCAAATTGAGGTGTGAAAAGAATCAATTCAGCCAGGTGCCTAACTGTCCCAAGAGTCCAGGTAGAGCAATTACTGAAATAACAAAAATGGATGTAAAAGAGAAAATGTAAAAAAGAGCTGTCCTGCCAAGGTAATTCTGGAAAGGCAGTTTTGCACCTTGTAAACCTTTCATTTCCATAGCTCCCCCTCAGAAACAATGGCTTCTGAGTCATGGAAAAACTGCATGAAAACATTTAGTGTGAAGGTGTCTTTTCTAGAAGGAAATATGACTGGTTGAGGTTTTGAGTTTCTAGATCATTCTCTTTGTGTAAAATCCATTTTATATTTCCTGGACAAAAATGGCTATCTTTCAAATCCACCTTGTCTCCTGTATATTAAGGAGTTGAATTAGTGTGTGTTCTTTTAAGAGGATCCCTTGATTCAGTGTGTAAAGCAGATAAACAGAAGTTACATTAGTTGGGGAAGAATCCCATTCATCTGCTGCATTCACCTACACCTGGGATCCTAAGGAAACTCAGAGGACTCACTAGAGACCACCAAAAAATTACTTACTCTCCACACCCAGGTCTAATTTTCTACGGTTATTTTGCTCTTACACTCAAGAAGAATCCTCCCTCATGAGAAATTTCCCATGTTTGAAGGTCAGAAATGCTAGAGAATATTTTGAAGTGTGTAATAAATAAAGGAAAGTAGCTCATAAAATGTTAATGATGGCAGAATAAATGTCATTTCTGATACAGAGAGCATCTCATAACCATATGGCTCTTGGAAAATCCAGAATGGTGATGGTAAGTCCACCGTTGGTTCTATAATCAATGTCCATCTATAATGCTTGCCCTTCTGGCTCATATAATGCCCAGTGGTAAGAAATCCCCAGTTCTGTCCTATTCAGGGTCAGAACCCCAACTCATTAATCCTGGAATACTCATTGAATAATAGAAGAGTTAGGTTGGGGAGAACCCTGAGAATTCAACAGGTATACCTCCCTTTGTCATTGTCTTACATTTACAGGGATGAGCATCTGTGATCCCCTCTATGACTTAGAAGCCCTTTCCTGATAGCTAAAATAAACCTTTCATGTGATAATCAGTACCCACTTTTTATGTGTACAAAGCAATGAAGAATTGCTGATGACTATTCTCAACACCTTTGAGCTTTCTGAAGTCCCATATCTTCAGTTTATTTCTTCTTTGGTGTGGAAATTGCAAATGACTTCAGCTACAAACATTGTGAATTAATTTCCTATGCTTGCCCCTGGGGTCCTGGGAGGAAATGGGTGCACCTGCCTCAAATCAAATGAATAATTCATATCGCATCTGCGTCTAAAAGGTGATAGGCAGCATAGAAATGCAAAAACAGCTGGAAAGGAGATTAGGGATGTCCCCCAAGAACACCAAATCAGAAAGGCAAACTTGTTTAGGTGAACTCATTCTTCTGCTCCTTGTCAGCTTGGGGTTCTGTCATGGGTATTCCTCTGAAAGCTTCGGCCAGAATCTCAGGGACAAGAAAGTCAAAAGAAGACAAAACTCAGGGAATGGCTAACTTCTCCATATCAGAGGTAGATCACCCGGCTCTAGAGCCTGTAGCATCTGTGTATGGGTACTCAAACAGCCATGGACAAGTGTGTCTTCCTTCAGAGGGGATCTGGTGTTGTTGCTTGTGCAGCTATATCCAGAAAGAGAGCCCAACCTGCTGTTTGACAGTTGTGTCACTGTGGGAGGTTGTTTTTGTAAAGATGTCTGATATATACCTTATTCTATATGCTCTTCTTTAATGTGAAATTCACATTGACCTTTGAGAAGTGGGTCCATGTTTTTCTCCCTTGAACCTGGATGAACATTCACAATTGCATCAGTGAATAGAATGTAGTTGATGTGGTGCCACATGGCCTTTGAGGGAAAGCAATAAAAGGCACAGCTTCTACCTGGGCCATTCTCTCTGGAGTCTGGACACTTGCTCTTAGAATCCAGTTACCACACTGTACTGTAAGGGAGCCAAGGCCATGTGGAGAAACTACACATAAATGTGCTGACCAATAGCCCCAGCAGCAGGATCTACCTCCAGACATGTGAGTGAGCTGGCCTGCAGATGAATCTGGTACCCAGATTTTGAATCTTGCAGCTTGAGGCCCCAGATGATGCAGAGTGGGATAAGCCATTTCTGCCATGCCCAGAAAGAGCTATGGCCCCCAGAGACTGTGAAAAATAAAAGTGATTATTGTGTTTCAATGCACTAAGTATTGGGATAATGTGTTGCACAGCAATTGATAACTAATTCAGTCATGTCAGGCAAATTATTCGGCCCTTTTTGTCACAGTTTCCTAATTCTCTACAGTCTGCTCTTAAGGATTTTTAGGTGAAATAAATTAGATAACAGATTTAAAGGGCTTTTGCAGAGTATGTAGTGTAGCTAATATAACATTATGGTAGCCTGAGACAAGTCAGGGACATGCTCTGCAGGATGCTCTCCCTTGGGCAATTTTGCATGTCACCTGGAGCCATTTACACTAACAGTTGCACCTTGTACATAGCACCTGTTATCCTGGACATCCTTGTTTTCTTATTGTCTGCCCTGCTCAGGTTTCTATCCCTGAGATAGATGGTGAGCTCTTTGTGAACTGAGTCTCAACACTCGGGGCACCAAGGAGGTAAACAGCAAGTACCAGAAGGCTTTTTTTTTAAACTCAAGGATGTTGCCAATCCAACAGAATAGTGTGTGTTGGAGGAGCAGGAGAGGGCAGAGAGGGAAAGGTGGGGTTCCCTTTCTCCCTTCCATGTCTGATATTTCTCTCTTATCTCTCCAGACCCTCTTGTGGGTCCCCAATCTTTGAAACCTCTGCCAACCTCCTCCTCAGTTACTGTATGGCTTCTAGGGCAACCTGTGTTACCTTCAACTCACACCATCACATGGTTGCCATCACCCCCACTCTCTATTAGACAGGAAGATGTGTCTTATATTCATATCACCAATACTTTGCCCATTCCTTGGCACAGAGGAGATGCTCAAAAAATGTGGAGAGTGGCCGAAACCGGTTTGGCTCAGTGGATAGAGCATTGGGCCAGGGACTGAAAGGTCCCAAGTTTGAGTCCGGTCAAGGGCATGTACACTGGTTGTGGGCACATCCTCAGTAGGGGGCGTGCAGGAGGCGGCTGATCAATGTCTCTCTCTCATTGATGTTTCTGGCTTTCTATCCCTTTCCTCTCTGTGAAAAATCAATAAAATATATTTTAAAAAATAAATAAAATAAAAAATGTGGAGAGTGAATAACGTATCAATCAATGAATGAACAAATGAATGTATGAAGCCAGATCTGGATTATTTGCTGCTAGCTAGCACAGTGAAATTGGGTAAGTCTATTTATTTTTCTCAGGGTTATTTTACTTATTTTCAAATGTGGAAAGTGTTAACACCTCTACTAAGAACCAAATTAGATCATGTATATAAAAGCACTAGCAAACTGTAAAATGCTATTTAAATAGAAGGATCATTATTTGTTCACTGTGCCTAGAAGAGAAGAAAGGTTGGAAGGGAAGGGATGGGCAGATGGAGGTGGGAAAGCAAGAAAGAGAATGCATCATCTACCACATAAAAAACAATAACAATAATAATAGCAGCTCACACTTAGCACTATGATAAACCAGACACTATATTAAATATACAAACACTTTGTCACCACTGTGCAGCAAAGGAAATGGAGGCACACAATGGCTGAATAGCTTTGCCAAGGCTACAGGGCTGTTAAGACAGAGCTGAGATTGAACCCAGACCAGCTGGCCTTAGAGTCTATGTTTTTGTCCACAACTAAGCTGTCTCCTAAACTTCATCCACAGTTAGGAGGCCTCTGAGACCTCCACCCCACCTTCCAGAGGATCAGACACCTCCAGACCCTTTATCCTCAGATCAAATGTATCAGCAAACATGTCTTGAGGAGGCTCTAAGCCAGGCTAGAAATGAGTTACAGGGAACATATTTCTTATTGTATATCCACTGGGCTGGGATGCCACCAGTAGAGCTTTGAATTCTTTGGACTGCCCTTCAGAAGACCCGATAAATGTCCCAAGTGTGGTGGAACAACTCACTGATGATTTAGCGAGAATTAGTTCTCAGATTTTCCTGCTTCATCTCTCTGTGTCCCCCTTCCCCCGCCCCCCACACACCTCTCAAGTTGCCTGGGCTTCATTCTTTTTATTATCTTCACTCCCTATATCTTTGTCAACTGCTCATTTTGTCAGTGACACATTTTTCTGACATTTGCCATTAAAGTTCCCCCTATGGAAGATGTAGTACAAGAAATAACTTCTCTAAGAAGCTTTCTCATATTTTACAATAGGAGCATAATTCCTTTCACATAAGGTTGTTGGAAGAACTACATTTCTCAGTAAATAGTAAATTACACCTTGAACTGAAAGACTTATTCTTCCTTGGAAATAGATTACAGATAAGTAAAAAAGAAAATATATATAGAGAGAGTTGACATAGTGGAAAGAGTCAGGATAGGAAGTTCTGGGATTTGGTGCTGATTTGGCCAAGGTACTTCCCACCTGTAATGGGAGGTTGCAGCTAAATGAGTCTAGACCATCGGGAGAAGGCACATGGAATATGGAACTGAAGCCCTGGTTAGCTTGGGGAAGGAGTGCTAAAGAAGTTGCCTTGCTTTCTAATTCTGCTTGAGGCTGGGGCTGGGCAGATGGTAGTTTAACCCAGAATGATCAGTTAATGGACGGAGGACCTTTCAGCATCAGCATGGGGCTCAGTTCCCTCTGCTTCATCACAGTGTTTGCTGTGACAATCTTTTTATTCCCCTAAGCTCCCTACTATCCCAGCTTCTGTGGCTCTCAGGCAATGCATGAAAGGTTTACAAGGCCCAGGTTCCAGGGCCATCAGCAAGCAGGCCCATCATCTGGGATGCAAGGGTGAGGAAATAGAGTAGGGAAAACCATCTTCCTTGGGATGTGTAACAGAAGGCTCCAGATGACAAATTAGAAGACCCAAGCTAAAAGCCATCCTTCGCCCCTCCTACCCCCCCAAAAAAACATGAACATTATCAGCATTGTCACTGTTATTAATGATTTAAAAGCAACTCAGACCAAGGAGAGATCAAAGGGGACAAATGACCCCTGAGAAGATACAGATTTGACCATAGCCTTGAGGGATGGGATGAATTTAGACAGAGCCAGAAAAAGCAAATTTAAATCTATTTTCAGCCATAAAAAGAATAAAATTTTATCATTTTCAACAATATGGATTTTATATTAAGTGAAATAAGTCAGTCAGAATAAAACAAATACCATATGATCTCCCTTATGAGTGAAATTTTCAAACAACAACTACAAAAAACAACAACAACAAAAACACAGAGAACAGATTAGAGGTTGCCAGAGGTGTGAGAGAAATTAATAAAGGGCATATTAAATATTAAAATAATAGAAATTAGAAATAAAAGGATTCTCTAATTAAAAAAAAAACGTATTTTTTTTACCCAATACTTTCCTAGATTATCAGCAGAATCTCCCTTTTCCAAAGCATTTATTAGCACCCTGATGAAAACTATTTAATATATAAAAAATACTTTTCTATCCCTAGCCAGTTTGGATCAGTGGATAAAGTGTTGGCCTGTGGACTGAAGGGTCCCAGTTTTGATTCTAGTCAGGAGTATGTAACTTGGTTGCATGCTCGATCCTAGATATGTGCCTACACTCTCACATCCTGTGGTCCTGCCCTTGTGCTGGCCCTCGTGGAGGCAAGTGCTGTCTCTCCCATCAATTTTTCTCTTTCACATCAGGGGCTGAGGGCTGTTTGCAGGCTGGCCACACCCCCTTCAGGGCGGGGGTCCCAGCTGGGATTCCTGGCCAGCCTGGGTGAGGGGATGATGGCTGTTTGCAGACTGGCCACAGCCCCAGGCAACCCAAGATCCCAGTCCCTCCTTTGTTTCTTTTTTTTTTTTTCAGCCCCTCCTTGAACAAAGGCCAGGGTCAGCTACAAGCAGGTATCTGGGATTTATTTATCTTCTATAATTGAAACTTCATAGCCTTGAATGGAGGCCAGGCCCACCAGGGGCAGGCAGGATGGCTTCCTCCATCACATCACGGGGCGGGGAGGGGGGCATGGGGACCCAAGCCTCCTGTTGACTCCAGATCCATGGCAACCACCATGTTGGTTGTGTTAATTTGCATACTTGCTCTGATTGGCTGGTGGGCATAGCAGAGGTACAGTCAATGTGCATGTTTCTTGTTTATTAGATAGAACTATAGTCCCAATGCATGAAATTCATGCAACAGTAGGCTTTTGCAGCTGTGGCAGCTGCCAGCTGCCTCAATCCCTCGCAGTCATGGTGACTGCAGCCTCAGCTTTGTCTAAAAGGTCATCCAGAATGACTTCTAGAAGGTTGTTCAACTGTCTAGTCTAATTAGCATATTATACTTTATATATAAAACATTGCAGTGAAAATGGGGATGCATATAACTTTTTACCTTAATGTTTTTATTTTCTTTAGATGAATACCCAGATGTAAAATTGTTGTATCGCATGGTACTTCTATTCTTAATTTTTTGAGGAATTTCCATAATTTATTTCATATTATATCAAATTACATTCCCACCAACAGTACAAAGGATTTGCTTTGTGCCACATTATCCCCACTTATTATTTCTTGTCTTTTTCTTATGGCAGCCATTCTAATAGGTCTGAAATAATATTTTTATTATGGTTTCATTTATATTTCCCTGATGATTAAAAACATTAAGCATCTTTTCATGTACCTGTTGGCCATCTGTATGTCTCCTTTAGAAAAATGACTATTCAGATCTTCTGCCCAATTTTTTATTTTTTATTGTGTTACATGTATACATATCTCCATTGCCCTCCCTACCCCCCAGGCATACCTCAACCCCCCAGTGTCTATGTTCATTGGTTATGCTTATATGCATGAATACAAGTCCTTTGATTGATCTCTTATCTACCTCAACTCTCCTTAATCTTCCTGCTATATTTTGACAGTCTGTTTGATGCTTTACTGCCTCTGTATCTATCCTTTTGTTCATCAGTTTACAATGTTCTTTATTATCCACAAATGAGTGAGATCATGTGGAGCTTCTCCTTCATTGACTGGCTTATTTCATTAAACATAAGGCTCTCCAGTTCCAACCAGGTTGCTGCAAATGGTAAGAATTCCTTCTTTTTAATGGCAGCATAGAATTCCATTGTGTAGATGTATCACAGTTTTCTGATCCACTCATTTCCTGATGGGCACATAGGCTGTTTCCAAATTGTAGCTATTGTGAATTGTGCTGCTATGAACATAGGGGTGCATAAATCCTTTCTGATTGGTCTTTGTAATTTCTTAGGACAAATTCCTAAGAGTGGGATTACAGGGTCAAATGGGAGATCCCTTTTTACTTTTTTGAGGAAACTCCATACTGTTCTCCACAGTGGCTGCACCAGTCTGCATTCCCACCAACAGTGCACAAAGGTTCCTTTTTCTCCGCATCCTCACCAACGCTTGTCCTTTGTTGATTTGTGGATGATTGCCATTCTGACAGGTGCAAGATGGTATCGCATTGTCGTTTTGATATGCATCTCTCAGATGATTAGTGACTTTGAACATGTTTTCATGTGTCTCTTGGCCTTCCTTCTGTCGTCTTTTGAAAAGGTTCTATTTAGGTCCGTTGCCCATTTTTTTTTATTGGATAGTTCATCTTCCTTTTATTAAGTTGTATAAGTTGGCTGTAGATGTTGGAGATTAAACCTTTATCAGTGATGACACTTGCAAATATGTTCTCCCATACAGTAGCCTTTCTTGTTGTTTTGTTGATGGTTTCTTTTGCTGTGCAAAAGATTTTTATTTTGATATAGTCCCATTTTTGTTTATTTTTTCTTTAGCTTCCATTGCCTTTGGAGCAGTATCAGTGAAGAAGTTCTTTCGGCCTATGTCTGAGATTACGCTGCCTGTGGATTCCTCTAGTATTTTGATGGTTTCCCTTCTAATATTTAAGTCTTGTATCCATTTTGAGTTTATATTTGTATTTGGTGTAAGTTGGTGGTCCAGTTTCATTTTTTTGCATGTATCTGTCCAATTTCCCCAACACCAATTATTGAAGAGGCTATCTTGGCTCCATTGTGTGTACATGCCTACTTTGTAAAATATTACTTGAGCATAGTGGTTTGGGTGGATATCTGGGTTCTCTATTCTATTCCATTGGTCTATATGTCTGTTTTTGTGCCAGTACCAGCCTGTTTTGAGAACAGTTGCTTTGCAGTATAGCTTGAAATCTGGTATTGAGATCCCACCTACTTTATTCTTCTTTCTCAGAATTGCTGTAGCTATTCTTGGCCTTTTTTTGTTCCAGATGAATCTATGAAGAATTCTTTCTAGGTCTGTGAAATATGTTGTTGGTATTTTAATGGGTAGTGCATTAAATCTGTAGATTGCTTTGGGTAGTATGGACATTTTAATGATGTTGATTCTCCCAATCATGAGCATGGTATGCTCTTCCATCTGTTAACATCTTCCTCTATCTCTTTTTTCAGTGTCCTGTAGTTTTCTACATTTAGGTCTTTTACCTCTTTAGTTAGGTTTATTCCGAGGTATCTTAATTTTTTTGGTGCAATGGTAAATGGTATTGCTTTTTTTAGTCTCTCTTTCTGTAATTTCACTATTAGTGTATAGAAATGCCACAGATTTTTTGGCATTAATTTTGTATCCTGCTACAATGCACAATTCATTTATTAAGTCAACTAGTTTTGGGATGGAGTCCTTTGGGTTTTTTATGTACAGTATCATGTCATCTGCAAATAAGGACAGCTTTACTTCTTTTCCAATTTGGATACCTTTTATTTCTTCTTCTTGTCTAATTGCAATGGTTAATACTTCCAGTACTATGTCAAACAGGAGAGGTGAGAGTGGGCATCCCTGTCTTGTTCCTGTTCTTAGGGGAAATGGTTTTAGTTTTTTGCCCATTGAGTATGATGTTAACTGTGGGTTTATCATATATGGCTTTTATGATGTTGAGGTATGATCCTTCTATTCCCACTTTGCTGAGAGTTTTTATCAAGAAAGGGTGTTGGAGTTTGTCAAATGCCTTTTCCGCATCAATTGATATGAGAATGTGATTTTTAACTCTCAATTTGTTGATGTGATATATCATGTTTATTGATTTGCGGATATTGTACCATCCCTGCATTCCTGAGATGAATCTTACTTGGTCATGGATATATGATCTTTCTGATGTACTGCTGGATCTGACTTGCTAGATTTTTGTTGAGGATTTTGGCATCTATGTTCATGAGAGATATTGGCCTATAATTCTCTTTCCTTGTGTTGTCTTTATCTGCTTTTGGTATTAGGGTGATGCTGGCTTCATAAAAGGTATTTAGAAGTCTTCCTTCTTCTTGAATATTTTGGAATAGTCTCAGGAGGATAGGTTTCAATTCAATTCTTCCTTGAATGTTTGGTAAAACTCTCCTGTGTAGCCAACTGGTCCCGGGCTTTTGTTTGCTGGAAGCTTTTTGATGAATTCTTCAATTTCTTCCATAGTTATTGGCCTATTGAGATGTTTAGATTCTTCCTGATTGACTTTTGGAAGATTATATTTTTCTAGGAATATGTCCATGTCTTGTAGGTTGTCCAATTTGTTGGAATAGAGTTGTTCATAGTATTTTTTAACAATCCTTTCTATTTCGGCGAAGTCTGTTGTTATTTCTCCTCTTTCATTTCTGATTTTATTTATTTGGGTCTTCTCTCTTTGCTTCTTGGTGAGCCTGGCTAGAGGTCCATCAATCTTGTTTATCCTTTCAAAGAACCAGCTCTTGGTTTTGTTGATCTTTTGAATTATTTCTTTGGTCTCCATGTTGTTTATCTCAGCTCTGATCTTTACTATTTCCTTCCTTCTACTTACACTTGGCTTTTCTTCTTGATCCCTTTCTAACTCTTTGAGTTGTAGGGTTAGGTAATTTATTACCATTGTTTCCTGTTTTTTGCAGTAGGCTTGTAGGGCTATGAACTTCCCTCTCAATACTGCTTTCACTGTGTCCCATAAATTTTGTATTGTTGTGTTGTCATTGTCATTTGTTGCCATAATGTTTTTTATTTCTTCCTTGATCCCTTCGGTTACCCAGTCATTCTTTAATAGCATGCTGTTTAGTCTCCATGTTTTTTATTTCTTTCTATTGTTTTTATTATGGTTGATTTCCAGTTTTATGCCACTGTGGTCTGAGAAAATGCTTGATATGATTTCTATCTTCTTGAATTTGAAGAGACTTTTCTTATGACCCAACATATGATCTATCTTTGAAAATGACCTATGTGTACTAGAGAAGAATGCATATTCTGTGGATGTGGTGTGAAATGTTCTGAAGATGTCAATTAATTCCTTCTGGTCTACTGAGCCATTTAGGATTAATGTTTCTTTGCTGATTTTTTGTTTAGAGGATTTGTCCTGTGGTTACAGTGGTGTATTAAAGTCTCCTACTATGATTGTATTGCTGTCAATCTCTCCCTTAATATCCTCCAGGATTTTTTTTTTATGTATTTAGGTGCTCCTATATTGGGTGTGTATATATTTACCAGAGTTATTTATTCTTGTTGGATTGTTCCCTTTAGTATTATGAAGTGGCCTTGTTTATCTTTTGTTATGTCCTTCAATTTGAGATCTAATTTGTCAGATATAAATATTGCAACCCCAGCTTTTTTTTCATTTCCATTTTCCTGAAATGCCATCTTCCATCCCTTCACCCTCAATCTGTGTGCATATTATTTTTCTGAGGTGGGTTTCTTTTAGACAGCAGATATATGGATCATGTTTTCTTATCTAATCGGTTACCCTATATCTTTTTTTTATTCTGTCCCTCTATTTTTTTAATTTTTATTAATTTTTTATACATGTCTCCCCATTACTCCCCCTCCCTCCCAGGCATATTCCAACCCCCCAGTGTCTATCTTCATTGGTTATGCTTATATGCATGCATACAAGTCCTTTGATGGATCTCTTATCTACCTCACCTAACTTTAATCTTCCTGCTAATAAACAACTTGGAGATCAAAGAAACAATTCAAAAGATCAACAAAACAAAGAGCTGGTTCTTTGAAAGGATAAACAAGATTGATGGACCTCTAGCCAGGCTCACCAAGAAGCAAAGAGAGAAGACCCAAATAAACAAAATCAGAAATCAAAGAGGAGAAATAACAACAGACCCTGTGGAAATACAAAGATTGTTAAAAAATACTCTATGTCTTTTGATTGGAGCATTTAATCTGTTTATATTTAAAGTTATTATTGATAGGTACTTATGTGTTGCTATTTTTAGTCTTTACCCCAGAGTTCGTTCTTCACTTCCTATTTCTTTTTATTGTAGCAGACCCTTTAATATTTCCTGCATTGCTGGTTTGGTGGTAATATATTCTCTTAGTCCTTTTTTTGTCTGTGAAGCTTCTGATTTCACCTTCAATTTTGATTGAAAGCCTTGCAGGGTACCGTATTCTTAGATTTGGATCCTTCCTTTGCATAACTTTGTATATTTCATTCCATTCCCTTTTGGCATGATGAGTTTCTGTTGAGAAATCAGTAGGTAGTCTTATGGGGGTTCCTTTGTAGGTAACTTTCTGTTTTTCTCTGGCTGCTTTTAAGATTCTTCCTTTGTCATTGGTGTTTGCCAATTTAATTATAATGTGCCTTGGTGTCGGTTTTTTGGGGTTCATTTTACTTGGGACTCTGTGAGCTTCTTGGATTTGTGTGGGTTTTTTCTTTCCTATATTGGGGAAATTTTCTATCAGTATTTCTTCACACAGGTTCTCTGATCCTTGCTCAGTTTCCACTCTTTCTGGAACCCCAATTATGTGAATGTTGTTTTGTTTCATGTTATCCCAAAGTTCCCTTAGGCTCTCCTCTTGCTTTTTAACTTTTTTTTTCTAGAAGCTGCTGCATTTGGGTATTTTTTTCTACCATGTCTTCAAGTTCACTGATGTGGTCCTCTGCTTCTTCTAGTCTACTTTTGATGCTTTGTATTGAGTTCTTTATAGCAGTGATGTCATTTTTCCTTTCTTCTTGATTATTTTGCACCTCCTCTGGGTTCTTCTGCATTTCTTCTTACTTCTTCTTCATTCATCTCCTCTTGGGTCTTCTTCATTCCTCTTGGCTCTTACTCACATTGTCGATTTTGTCTTCCATTCTTTTCTTCCACCTTATGATCATTTCTCTGAACTCTTTCTCTGGCAGGCTTATTTCTGCTTCTATTTTGTTTACTTCCTTTTCTGGTGATACCTGCCTTTCTGTCATATGCAGGCCATTTCTTCTGCCCATGGTCTTTCTTCTCCGGGTGTCTAATTATGTAGTTCTCTCTCCTATGTTGATTCAAAGGCACAAACTACAACACCAGGGTATAACACACAAGGCACTGAACAGAAATGTATCCATGATGTTAATAATCACAAATAAGGTGACCACCAATGAAAGACAAATTAGGGGTTAGTAGAGAAAGAAGAAGAGGAAAATAAGGAAAAAAAGAAAAGAAAGAAGTGCCAAGATCAAATTGGGAGAGGGGGAAATAAATAAATAAATAAATAAATAAATAAATATAATAAAAATAATAAAAAGGAGAAGAAGAAGAAGAAAAGAGAAAGAGACAAAAAGTCAGAGAAAAAAGAAAGAGGATAAGAGACAAAAGGGGAACAAAATATAGATGTCAGGAGAAAACTCCAATAGAACAGTCACTAATCCCAAGAAATGCCGGCAACCAGTACCTGGAGATTAATACAAACTACAAATAACAACTGGTATTGGAGGAGGAAAGGGAAAAGAGAGGTAAAAAAAAACAAACCAAAACAAAGCAAACAAAAAGCAAAATAAAACAAGTAGAATAAGCTAAAACAATCTCACAAAAAAAGTACAAAAAATCGATATAATCACCATTCAGGCAAACTGCAACAAAAGCATATAGAGAAAAACAACTTTTTGGATAGTGAAGACAAGAAGAGAGAGGTTTGTATGGACTTGGAGAAGGAGATTTGAAATTAGATATATAAATGGGGTGAAATTTTAACCAGGTAAAGAGAAAGAATAGGGACAATCCAAAGTTGGAAAAGGGAAAGAGAAACAAGACAACAAAATGGGGAAAGTTAGGAGGAAAGTGTTGGCATAAAGGTAGAGTTGAGATAGAGTAAAATTATGCTAAAGGAAAGATGGAAATAGAATGTAGAACTCTAATCCTGAAGTAAAATAAAGGGAAAAGAAAATGACACTTGTTTTTTACCAAAAAGGTAAAATAGTAGTAGTAATAATACTAGTTGAAAACAAAAATGTAATAATTAAAAAGGGAAAATCAATTGAGGAGGAAAGAAAAAAAATAGTTTTTTAATTAAAATATGTAAAAATGAAAAATAAAATAAAATAAAAAATTTTAAAAAAAGAAAAAAAATAGAATGGTCATTCACTTCCACTTTTGTTCTGCTTGGCACTCCTGTTCCCTGTGTTCCACTGCGGAGGTCTTAATCTCTTTATTCTTTTGCGGTTATGCTAGAGTCAATTTGAGTATCATCCACTGGGTGGCAGTATTTTGGAATTTACCTCTGAGACTAAGCACAGGACTTCTCTAAGCTGTGCTCAGTTCCTGCTACTCTGTGGTTCTCAAAACCGGTTTGTGGGGATTTTGCAGCCGGGACACTGTAATAACTCCCAGGCTGTCCTGCTGCCTCAGATCAAAATGAGTTGTTTTCTAGAGCTCCCCTTTGGCAATAGCTGAGAGTTTGCTTCCACACTTAGGGATCACGCCCTGCCCCACCTTCGCAGACCTCTCCAGAGGCAGCTTTCCGACAGCCTGGTTCCCACAGTGTGTGTGTCTCTGTTCTGCGGGACAGGTGACCTCACCTTATCCCAGGCGAAATCTGACCTTTCTGTGTGCTGTGTGGATCTCCTCTGAGTCTGCGTGTCTGCGCCGATTGGAGAGCGGTGTTCTGGATCCCCTTGCTTTACGGTGGGTGCTTCAGCTGCAGCTTTCAGACCACTGCAGACATCCACCTCCCTCTGCAAGATGGCGTGGTCTCCACATTCACGCTGGTGGCTCCGGTAGACAAAAACCCCATGGCAGTGGGGCTGCCTGGTCAGGAGAGCCCCGTCCAACAGTCCCCCACCTTCTCCTGGAGGATAATTGACTCTTAACTTGCCAACAAACACTCCCAATGCGACTCTCAGCTGCTCTCTTTGCCTGTGCCCAGAGACAAAGCTCCAGACTCATTCATCTATTCCGCTGCCATTTTTCCTCCCCCCTAAATGTCCCATTTTTAATAGAATTGTTTAAGATTTTTATTGTTGTATGAGTTTCTTATATATTTTAGATTTATGATTTTCAAATATTTTCTCCCATTCAGTAGGTTGATCTTTTATTTTGTTGATTTTCTTTATTGTTCAGAAACTTCCTTGTTTGATGTATTCCCATTGCTTTATTTTTGCCTTTATTGCTTTTGCTTTCAGTGTCTGATCAAAAAAAATCATTGCCAAGATCAATGTCAATGAGCTTACTACCATGTATTCTTCTAGAGGTTGTATGGCTTTAGGCCTTATGGTTAAGTCTTTAATGTACTTTGAGTTAATTTTGGGGTATGGTGGTTCGTTTTTATATAAGATAGTTGTTCAGTTTCATTCTTTTGTATGTGGGTGACCATTTTTTCTAATACCATTTATTGAAGAGACTGTCCTTTCCTCATTGTGTATTCTTAGCTCCTTGACTGTAAATTAATTGACCATATATATGTGGTCCTATTTTTCCTGGGTGTTCACATTGAACATGCAGATACTCTTGATTAGATCCACAAATTGGAAGATAATAGGGTTTTGATTGGGAAAAGATTGTGAACTTTAACTATTTTAGATGAGTCTGGTTAGAGAGAGCCAGCCTGTAGAACCTAGGGATGGGAAGGTTTGGAGAGAATAAGGCCAGTCAAGTAGAGAAAAATAAAAAAGAGGAGGCAGGTGGGTTCCATTTTAGAATTATATTGCAATTAAAAAAATGTACGAGCAATTAGTCCCAGAGGATAGTTTTCTCAGACCAATGAAATAAAAATCTAAGGTGAGATCTAGGTAACAGTTCTTCTCAAAAGCTCTCGAGGTGATTCTACAGTGCAGCCAATATTAGAACTACCCCCAGGGGTTTGTTTGGAATATTCTTGCAATTCAGGTAGCTTCCACAAGGTGCTGTTTGATTTTAGTTTCATACGAAATTATTAGTTTCACTTCAGGCAATTGAAAGAAAGCAAGATGAAAAATATGCAAACATGTACTTCCCATTAAAGTATATTTCTTCATAAAAGTGAAGGCATAAATATTAATTAAACTATAATTCCTACTTTAAAATAGCAAACTTAATAATTTAGAGGATTTTAAATAACTGCCAACAGCTAAATTCAAGTTGAATACTCACCCAATTTTTAATTATGATTATTCACTGCTTACCTTTTCGCTGGTTTCCTGGGAAGACTACTTCGCTCACCGGAACCCTGGGACTAAAGTTCAATTCTCAGTGAGGACTATGGCTCATAACGTGAGCCTTAAAGATCTTCTAGACTTTTTGTCTAAGGTTGAGATGATGGAGGAAGCAGTAGCACACACTCACCCAGTCTCAATCCCTAAAGAAACAAGCTGAAACTGCTTTGTTAAGACCTGTCAAAAGCTCACCAAAAGTAACCAAACAGTAAGAGGGAATCCTTCTTGTGATGTAAACTCAACAGTTTCTGTGGTAGTCAAGGCAAGAAATACATATCTCCAGGCCAGGGCTGCACTTTGCTGCCACCAGGCTCTGTCTTTCTTCATCTCTGCATTATTGAGCCACAAAGAAGTAATGAGTAAGCAATTCTCTGCTCTCAGAATGCAGCTTTCAGGGAAGACAGAAATGACAAGAAGGGTTCTAAAAGATTAGCCCAAACTACATATAATAAAGGATTTATACAAACATGTTCAGGTTAACCATGAGAAAGGTAAAAATAAATGGCACATGAATTTCAGGGGATGGGATGGGCAAGAAGAGATTATCCAAAGAATTTATATGCATACTAAAGGCCCAATGCATGAATTCGTGCACAGATGGAGTCCCTCAGCCTGGCCAGTGATCAGAGCCAATCCAGGAGATCTCATCCAGTCCCAATAGGGGCCAATCGATACCAGCCAACTAAGGGGTAGGACCATGGGAGGTTGGCTGGCTATAGGAGGTTGGCTGTGGGACCGCACTGATTACCAGGAAGCAATTCCTGTGTTGAGCGTCTGCCCCCTGGTGATTAGTATACGTCAATAATGACTGGTCAACCAGTTGTTCAGTCGACAGTCTTAACGGTCACTTAATGGATATATATATATATATATATATATATATATATATGTATAATCCACAGACACAGACATTAATGGAGTCAAAGGCTGGGATAGTGTTCCAGGTGGGAGTGGTGGTCCATGGGATAAAAGGGGACATCTGTAATACTTTCAAAAATAAAGATAAATTTTTAAAAAAGAAATAGCACAACTACTTAAACACACTACACCAGAAACACTGCTACTACTAATTCATAGTGAAACAATAAAAGGATTAGCATCTGCAAACAAGCAAATGAAGCCCTAACCGGTTTGGCTCAGTGGGTAGAGCATCAGCCTGTGGACTGAAGGGTCCCAGGTTAGATCCCAGACAAGGGCATGTACCTTGATTGTGGGCACATCCCTAGTATGAGGTGTGTAGGAGGCAGCTGATCGATGTTTCTTTCTCATTGATGTTTCTAATTCCTATCACTCTCCCTTTCTCTCTGTAAAAAAATCAATAAAATATATTAAACAAAAAAGAAGCAGATGAAGAACCCAGGCTCAAAGAAGATACAACTGAAGGAACAGTGACAGATTTCCTACAGGTGCTTTGTGCCATGGGACAGTTTAAAAAGAATATTAAGTTTTAATAAGAATACTAAAGCAAAAATCATAAAAGACTTTATATTTTGTGCTGTTGCTAATAATAATGACCCTACAATATAACTAATATTTTGTTACATTTTGCCCATCTTAAGGATCTAAAAAATTGGTGACATCTTTTCTAGGAGAGAACTTCCTTTCACATCACCTTCCCTCTTCAAATTCAAACACACTCTCTTATAATAAATAATAACTTACAGACTGACTCCTGGAGTATATATTAAAGCCCACTAATACCTTTTGAAAATTAGAAGTTGCCTTCTGTATCCAACACATTATCTTACCGTCATTTATTTTAATCAAACATTATATAAGCTATTCATTAAACTATGATGATTTCTGAAGTTATTTTGTTGTTTTTTTCTTTTCTCTCTAAACTTTTCAAAGCACAGAAAAGGGACATAATAATTATTAACAATAATGCCTCAGTGGTTTAAAAGAAGTGCAGGTTGGCCATGTAGAGATTGCTGGATTATGTTTTCAGTCTAAAATACAAGAAGAGATATAGAAAGATAACACTTTGTCAATAAAGAGAATATTTCTGTTCTTATCTCTGGACTTGGAGGTCTTTGTAGGAAGGGCAGTTACTCAATCTAGAAAATATCACAGTCAACTCTTGCTCATCAGAGGAAAGAAGACAGTCTAAAAATAATCCCCTTATGCTCTGAGATACACATCATAATCTGGTGGCCACAACCAATCAGTCAACAGACATTTATTTAGTGCCTGTGGTGTGAGAGCCACGCTAAACCCTGGAGCCAGTTTGACATTGTAGTCTGCTTGAGTAACAGGGGTAGGTGTCTTTGTGCCATCCAGGCCATGGGGAGGAAGACCAAGGAGGGTATGGAAACAGTAGAACAAACCAGACTGGAATTAAAAGTCGGCCACATGTAAACAGGAGAATTATTTCCTGCAGAACTGAGAGTTGACTAAATAGATGCAGACCAGATCAAGCTAGTCAAGACCTGCCCTCACTGTGGGATCTCAGGTTGTGCGCATAGACAACTCTGTTCCTCAGTGCTGTAGCCATGTTGCCACTTCTGCTCACAAGCAGCATCAGATCCTACTGCACAGGCATGACAAGCTAACTGAGGGACAGTCTGAGTTTTCTCACTGGTTTCTGCCCCTTTCTGAACTGAACAGATGACAGCGGTTCTGAGTGAAATGTTTCCCTGCTTGGGCCGGTCCCAAAGGACCAGGCCTGCATTGCCCCTTCCTGTGGAAGCTGAGGAAGACTAGCTGAGCCTGGAGGAGCCAGCCAGCTGGGAGCTCTCCTGCCTCTGCAAGTGCCATTGCTATGTCTACAAGCTGCCTGGTAATAGGCTTGCACTTGGGGGAGGCACCCCTGGAGCTCAAGCTCATGCCTGGAGGGGCCTGCACAGCTGGCCTTCATTCTCTGCCTAAATTTGTGGTTTCAGTTCTGGCAACATATTCAAATTTGTATAGTGGTGCCTGGGCCCACTCAAGAGCAAGGAATCCCACTCTCTGGGGTGCGGTCTGGACATGACTATGTTCAGGAGCTCCCTGGGCAGTTCTCACATTCAGCCAGGATGGAGAGCTGATTGTTAAGGGTGCTCTATAAACTCATTAATGTATTTTAGTCTGTCTTTTAAAAGTGTCCCTCAAACGCCTGTAGAAATTCCTGTTGGAGGTCCACCCCTTGCCAGGAGCCCCAGCCACAGGCCCGCTGCTGAGGAGGATGTATGTGGCAGGAGGGGGGGCGGGTCTCATTGCCAGTGCAGGTTTTCATTGCAGGTCTTGGTAGCTCTTGGTTGCCTAAAGCCTCTCGCCAAGATGGGGACTAACAGTAGCTGAGTCCCCAGCTTGTCACCGTATTGTTTAATCATCATGATCACTTGTCCTCATCACAGTTTGGTGAAGTTACCCTGTTGGACATGTGAAAAAACTGGGGCCAGGGAGAGAAGAAACTTGAACTTGCCTTCTCCTATCTTTCACCTTAGTGCCCTGAGCCCGGGACCCCAAATATTTTCTCCGCTGGAGAGTTTCTTGTATCCCCAGATCTCCTCACAGATCTTGCTCACCAGGATCCAGAGAGCCCCACCCCCTTTAACCACCACCCTCATGTCCCCTCTGTCCCTCTCACTCAAATGCACAGACCAATCAGCATCAGCCATCTGCTGGCCCAGAGGGCACTGTCCCTGGTGCCGAAGACTCAGCTTTCTCCTGATATGGGAGAATGAACACTCATCTCAGAGGAGTAGCCATGTCCTATGTTAAAGGGAAACCCAGGAGGTTTCCAGTTAGCTCCCTACCAGGCAGCAGCCCTGTCTGGGGGTCCAGTGCTTCCCACCTGTGACCTGGACTGAAACCCTGTGGAGTTGGGAATCATCACTAATTTCACTGACAAGGGAAATTAATGGGGACTATTCCAGGATTCCAAGCTACCTTGTTCTTGCTCTTTGACCCTGTTATGTAATCAGAGCCTCGGTTTCTTCCTCTGTAATATGGGAGTTATAATGGCATTTTTCTCATTGAGCTTCTGTGAGGACTTAATGAGGTAATAGAGGCAGATATTTTGTGCAGTACCTGGCATGCAGTGGGCACATAAGAAATGTCTTTGTTGTTCTCTTTATCTGTACCTTTCACCTGTAACCTTCACCAAGCCAGTAATATAGCTGTTATTTAAAACCAAATTCAAACGCTTCTCGTTTGCTCAGAAGGCATCCTCAGACCAGCTGTGGAGTTGGTTATGCCTCTGTACAATTTCACTACGAGCCTTCCCCTGCCTTCCCTCGGACCTCGCAGCCCCTGCCTGGATCCTGTTATGGCTTCTTTCTCCACAGACTTTCAGCCATCATCTCTTCCATACTTCGGGCTGCTGCAGGGACAGCCCTACAATGCTAATCCAATTGGTGAATCCCCTACCGAAAATCTTTCACCAACATCTGGCTCTGCGGTGCCTTCAGCATGAAGTCCAAGCTACCAGCCCACCAGGTTAGTCTTCAGGGAACTGGGTCTTCACTGAACTACTCAGTTCCCTCCATTCCAGCAGTGGCTGACAAGTTCTCATCCTTTATGGACAGTCTCCCTCTTTTCTGAGTAACACCTAACTGTCCCCTGTGACCTCCGCCATGGACCTTCCCAACAACCCAGCATATTCACTCTGTCAGCCATGTCCAAAGGTCTCCTTTTGAAAATCTTCCCTTATCCACCCCACCCGAGGCAAACTGACTACATCCTACTTTATGCCTTTCAATAGATTTTGAGCACTGTGTCTGAATAATTGTGTTATTACTCACTACACATCTGCAGAGAAACTACATCTGAATAGTAATAGTAATAATCATGGTTTCGATTTATGGAGTGCTCACCATTCAAGGCACTTAACACATTATTAACTCACTTAGTTTTCACTACCCAGGGAAAGAGCTTCTATTACTATCCCATTTTACAGATAAGGAAACCAAGGCACAAAGAAATTAAATAATGTTTCCAATATCAAATAATTAGTAAACAGTTTATTCTCAGAGTGCTGGTATATAGAGATATTTGGTAAATTTTGTGAATGGAAATATTTTGGTTATAGTTGAACTACCCTAAATTCAGTTGGTTTATGGGCTGAGCTCTCCTGCATTGGATAAATCTCCTCACCTGAGGGTCATTAGCTTGTATTTGCAGCTGAGGCTACATGGTGTGGGACTCAAGTGAGCTCCAACTGGCACACATTCCCCTCCAGGTTTGCAGCTAGTTGTTCTGTGAATTCATAGCACACAAATATTTTATGACTGCACTTATTCATCATAACAATATGAATGAGCAACTGAATAAAAGCCGAATCCCTTGTGAAGCCAGAGGAAGAATGATTAAATTATAATCATCCTGGATTAATTAATCTATAATATTTGCTCTTTATATGAAAGAAGAAAATCAGTCTTCAACATAAAGGTTATGTACTCCTGAGGTCTGTGTCTTAATAAAGGAAAGGCTTGGGGAAAAAACTTGACAAGCCCCCAAGATACGACATGTTGTAAATGTAGACAGAAGGTTATTACTGATATAAAATATATTCAATGTAATTATCAGCCACAACAAATAATCAGAGCAATGATAATGAATAATTAACATTTTTATATTCTTATAGTAATGTGTCTAATAGATAAGTGCACAACATTGAATTAATTTATTGTGCTACAGAGTTTTTAGTAATGAAAATAGGCTAATCAAAACATCGCTCCCATGGTATTGCCCAATATTGGCAGAAATTACCAATAAAGTGTACAGTATTTCTTTGTTTCTGATCTAATTATAGTAGAGATGCTGTGACATATTTAGAAAAAGTTAAGTAGAGAAATTGTGGGAAGAATAAATTCCAGGCAAGTTATTGATCTCAGTTCAGGAGGAAACAAACTTAAAGACATCCCTTTTGGTCCCTGGAACAAGGTTAATAAAGATGTTGAGCAATTGTAGTGACCTGAGAAGGAAGGTTGTACACAGAGGAGAGGGGATCTTGTAAATCAGATTCGCAAAGGACTTTCATGGGTATCTTTTTATTTCAACTGCTGCTTCCTCAGGTCTAATTTTCCACAAAGCAGGGAAAAGAAAGCTGGCCTTCATCAGCAATTTCACTGTAGAGCTTAAAGCCACTTCCTCCTCTTTGCCCACATCACTTTGTCCACATATTGAACTAGAATGATTTGTTTCTTACACCTGCCTTTCTTGTCAAGCATCTTCTGTTTATCTCTTTATCTTTAGGATATCTCCCAGTGCCTAGATACTCAGTGAAATCATTGACGAACAAATGAATTGAAAGTCTATTTACTTCTACTACATTGGGAGATAAAATGGTAATGGATCACACATGGTCATAATATCAGCTCATAATCTATTACCTAAAGCAAGCATAATGGCCAAAGATAGTAAGGAGCAGGGATATGTGAACAATGACTGATTCCACTATTGTTAAGGATGCCTGTGAAGCACAGGTCAAGATATGCAGGGATCTTTTTTCTGAGTATGGAGGGAAGTGCATGACAACAGTTAGCTTATGAAAGAGACCAAATGATATGTCAGACTTTTTCTTGCCATTGTTTCTAAAAGGTTCTCTATAGCAAATTATTTTCAAACGCTAATGTGCACCCCTGCAGTGTTTGTTCAAATGCAGATTCAAACCAGTAGTTCTCAGGTGGATTCTGCATTTTAGACAAGCTCCCAGGTGATGCCAGTTCTGCTGGTCTCTGAATTACCAAGATCTGTGGGACCTCTTCATGCTCCCCTGTCTCTTTAACAGTTTTAGATATATTTATATTTGCATAGTATGGGCATAATTCATCTCCATTTGATATGCTTATCTCAATTTACCAAGGATATTGTTGTCCTTCTAAAAAAGCTGTAAAGGTCTCCCTCTATGTTGTTCTGGTATCAGAATAATCAAATTGTCTAAATGGTAGCTAAAGAGAAACAAATAGCTTCTTAAGATCTAAGCATATATGTCAATGCATACCCATGCTGTGATGGTGTCTCATTTTCAAATGTAATGGCATTGCATGGAGTGTGGTCTGTGCCGGCTACACCATGCCTGCCTCGGTAAGTTGCACATTACCTTCACATTACTATCTCTGAGTTCTTTTCACAGCAACAACTGAATTTTTTTCAAAGAAGAAGTAGATAAAAAAAGATGAAAAGAAAAAGAAGTAATTAATCTAGGTCCTGGCCAGGTAGCTCAGTTCATCAGTGTTGTCCCAATACACTAAAGTTGCAGATTCTATCCCTAGAGCACATATGAGAATCATCTAATGCATAAATGAGTGGAACAACAAATTGATATTTCCCTGTCTCTCTCTCCCTCTCTTTCAATTCAATAAATAAAAACAATTTAAAAAAAGGAAATAGCCAACTCTATCAACACAATAACTACTACTTAGTCAACAATTGTTAAAAAACCTGGTCTGTGCTAAGTTTTTTATACTGAAATTGTGCCAACTGAGGCCCAGGGGACTTAGGAATCTGAACCCATAGTTTGGACAACTTCAGTGACTCTGCCACACTCAGTGCTCAAGTCATACCTGGTCAGAGGAACTGTAAGACCAGAAAGTACATGACAGATATGCAGCCTATAAGGGGTCACTCTTTGATAAAGGAATTAAACATATTCATGACAAGAGAAATCTCTGTGGTAGAAGAAGTCACCCCAATGAGGAGAGGGCCCAATATAAAACAGAACAGAAGGAATACTTATTTCAAACCACAGTTGGCATCCAGGGCTTTGTGAACATGGTTAGGACCAGATTTGGTTCTAGGAATGGAAGAGATAGTTGTATTTAAGTTAGGCTAGAAGAGGACCTGACAAAGGTGGGCTTCAGGAAGCAGGGACTGGAGTGATGTGGCCAGACAGAAGATTCTGTATTCCCTAGAAATGTGGTTCCCAGATCTGGATCTGCATCAGACTCACCTTCAAAGTGGAATCAAAACGCAAAATGGCCAACCTTCCCTACCTTCAGATTGATAGAATCAGCTCAATGTCTTCCCATAAGTCTTTGCAAATGTGATTCACAGTAACTGTCTGCATGGGGCTGCGATTGGCCTCTGGGGGCACTCCACCAGCCTAGGAGCCTGTGAAGAAAGGGCAGGAATCCCTCCTCTCAGTGTTCCCAGCCTTAACAGAGTGGCCCAAATGGAGTAGGGGTTCAATGCTGGCAGGAGAAATGAACTGATGTGGCCTCCAGTTGGCAAGAGAGAGGAGAAGCTCTGCTTACAGAATCAGCAGTAATAGGCTTTAAAGCATGGGAATCTTGGCTAATTTGGAAAAAATTTGGAAACAGCTTTTCTCAGAATAGACCCCATCTCAAGTTGTGCAGATTGTGGGACTTTTGACCAGGAATGGAAGTGGGCTGCATCAAATCTGGCTGGACCCAAGATCTCTCTCCTGCCTGCCTGGGACTGAGTCAGGGCCTGCAGATGAATTAGAGAGGCAGACAGGGCCAGGCTTAATGAAGAATATGCTTTTCTTAGCTCCCATGCCCAAAGCAGCTCCAATCCTCTCAGCTCCCATAAGGATTCCTCATAAAATCTCTTTAATTCTTGTTTTAAAATTTCTTGAGGGATCCAACGAAATTTGAAATGATGAACCTCCAGGTTTAGCCATTATTGATTCATTTTGGCTCCAGTTAGCAGATTTTTATATGAAAACAAAGAACAAAGGGACTTCCCAGGGCCTGAACTGATTACAGCAGATCCTGTCTCACCTGTGGAACTGGGGAGGGCCCGATTTCCAACAAAGAAAAAATAAAACTTAAAGCAAATACCTGGATGTTTGGTAGGTGAAATTCTGTCAACTACAGAAGCGAGGCAAGCAAATGATTTTCACTGCTATCATTCATAATGAAATCAGTTAGTTGATCTACACTGATTGAAGGAATTATTCACTGATGCTCTGGATTTTACTAGTGTAGACATACAACTTCAGTTATGTCAGTTAAGTTCTGTGCCTGACTATAAGTGACTGGAATCTGAAAAGCAATGACTTAAATAATTTAGGCATAAATGCGCCATCTGGAGGTAGGCCTTCGCAGGATGCTCAAAAGACCCCTCTGATGCCATCAGTGTCCAAGACTCCTGTTTTGTTCTCTGCCATCAATTTCCATGTGCCTGTTGCCTCTTGGTGATAAGATAGCTGCTCTACCTTCACCACTGTATTCAATATCCAGGCAGACATAATTTGAAAAGGTAAGACACAAAGGTATATGCTCTAGCTAAGTCTACTCTCTTTTCAAGGAAATTGCCTTGGAATTCCACCCAACAACTTCAGCTTTTATCTCACAGACCTGAACATTTTGCAGCATCATAGTCAATATACAAATGATTTCCATCAACCTGGAACTTCCCCTATGCTCATGCCTGTCTATTCCCACCTCTAGTCCTGCCCCAAGTAACGACTCTTTCCTGCATTTTTTGAAGGAGTCAACTTGTCACTCAATTTTGAGAAAGGTCAAGTCAGACTTTGGAAATGGAGGGCAATGACTCTTGAGAAGAAATTCTGAAAAAGCTACACCATGAAGATGCTATAGGGCAATTCCTTACAATGGCAATAGCAGTTCCAAATGCATGGGAGAGGGAGGGGTTGCCTAGGAAAAGGAACCTCAGTGCAAGTACATGGAAGCGTGAGTGAGTATGAATTCTGCAGGAGTCAGCATAAGAAAGAGGCAGGGGCCAGTGAATAAGGACCAGACATGCCATGGTAAGCACTGTAGGTGGAGGGCATTCAAATATTGTAATGATGGGGAAATCAAATAATCATATTTGCATGTTATAAAGAAGACCATGGCTGAAAGATGTCAGGGGAGAAAGAATAAGGCAATTTGAAACTGATGCAATGATTCAGGTAAGAAGTCACATAAGTTGTTACAAGAGATAGAGTGGGCAGGGGAAGGAAAACACTGTGATAAAGGTAGTAAGGAAGTGGAATAGGCAGGTTATACCCACATTAAGCAAGGTCCTATAGCAAAGAAGAAGTGAAGTGAGTGAAGTGGAAACTCAAGCCTGATCATGTGGCCTTGAGCAAGTTACATAATCATGGGCCTCAATCTTCTCATCTGTAAAATAATAGCACCTGTTGTCAGTAGATGATTCTCTGTGGGTCTCTTGAGTTTCTGCACATCTTGTGAGCCAGACACTAACTACTCTTTGTTTTGGACTATCTTTTCAAAGATGTTTATATACCCTTAGATGATAGAGAACAAAGGTTATGCATATTTACTGTCCATTATAAAGGATTCCAGTGTCCTAAGCTCATGGTTTATCTCCTGTAACTCACAGCAGATCCTGTCTCACCTGTGGAACTGCAAATTCAGGTGTCATCTAGTCTTCTGTGTGTTGCTTTGGGAACTGGCACAAATATGCTGATGTTCTGGCTACCTCTATTGCTGTGAATAGTACATTGTTCTTTGTCTCTAAGTCAGAAATCTAGTATCTTCTACTAGCATTAAAAAAAAATGCTTGTAGGTTAACATGTTAGCTCACAAGCAGGGTTAAATTTCAGGCAATCCTTAGTTCTTAACACTTATATCATAATGGCTGTACTGATATTAACTGGGTTAACACTTGTAAAGCCCTTGCCCAGTGAATTATGGTAAACACTCAGTAAATAATGTCTCTTAATTGAAGCAGCAAGTATAGTGTAACTTCTGAAGCCTGACAGCCCAGGTTCAAACCTGACTCTGCCTCTACTAACAATAAAAAACAGGGACAGTTATTAACCTCTCTGTCTTTTTCCTTTTCTTTAAACTAAGTGTGATAATAGTAATCATGATAACAGAGTTGTGATGACATTTTAATGAGATAATGTACAAACAAGGCTTAGAACAGTGTCTACATGTAGTGAGTTTTTAATAAAGTGTATCTATTCTTAATTTTTAAGAAGATAAATCATCATCTATAAAAATGGAACCTTAAATTGACCACATTTCAAGAAACTGCTTATGAAAATAAGTTTAAATTCAGCCTTAGGATGATGATAATGATGGTGATGATAACAGTGAGGGTGATAATGATGATAACTAGGATGATACTGGAAATTCTTATGGGCTTAAATTTATGTTCTATTATCTTTATTTGATTTATTTCAATCTTCAATGCAATTCTATGTGATGTTATTAATGTTATTATTGATATTATTAATTATTTTACTTACCAAAAAATTTAAGCCACTTGCCTAAAAAAATGGAGTAAATTTAAACCCAAGTATATCTGATTCTGAAATCTTATGAGGAGATAAAATATTTCAAAGTACAGCTTACCCCATGTGATCAATGTGGTGGCTCACTCTCTGATATAAATGGTATTCTAATTTCACCTAAAGAAACTCATAGATAGACTTCTGGGTTAGTCACATGTGAACCACTTACTTTACATTTCACATCACCAACCTCCTCTTCTTCCCAGCAATGACAGGCCAGGAGCAGAGATTTCTTAGGAGCTTAAAAGTGAACCATCTCATCTCCATTCCTACAGGAGACAGCTAAAGAGGGTGTCTAGACACAAGTCCTCTGTATAAACTAGGGTGCACTTGGCTGCATATAACCGAAAACACTAACTCAAGTGGCTTAAACAGAAAAAAACATGTGTTATCCTACAAGATTAGTTGACTAAGTAACATAGTGATAGCTTCAGGGACCTAAATTTTTACATCAGTCCATTCTATCATCTTTACCATGTTTATTCCAGTCTCTGTCTTATAATTATCATGAGAAGAAGTCCCAAGTAGATATCTCCTCATAAACCATCAACCTGAATTATTTCTCTTGTTCATGCCCATACCCATCAGTAGTGAAGAAAATGAGCTGTATATATAAAAGCCTAATATGCAAAGTGTCCCCTCCAGAGTTTGACTGACAGTGAGTTTGATCACTTGCTATGATATATACTGACCACCAGGTGGCAGCACGGAATGAAGGATGGCCCCAGTTGCAGCTGGCAGCCGGCAGCCACTAGGGACTCTACCCATGCACGAATTTCATGCTCTAAGCCTCTAGTGTTGAATAACTGGCTGAAACCAACCAGCATTCACTTTAGCAGATAGAATTTACCTCCCCTGAACCACATGGCCACATAGACAAACATCAAACAGGTGTTTAGAAGGGATGGATGTTGGTTAAACAGCCAATAATGTTTGCTACAACTAACTGAAAAAGTGTGCCAGTTTATTAAATTTATCCAATTCATATGACAGTGCCTACCTCTCTGCTCAGCATTTTATTGGCACAGCTATCACTTTTCCAGATAAAGTGATAGAGGAAGAAATGTACCCTCAGTGCTATTTGCCAACCTGCCCCCTAGAGGTCTGTCAGGTGGAAGCCTACTGAATGCAGAATCATCCCTTCCAGACACATCCTAAATGTTTTGGCTTCCAGAGTGAGAATGAATTAGGCTCAAGCAAGGAATACTGCTTCTATACACTTCTGGGGGAACTGAGACTCAAGTACATAATTATGTAGCTTGCACAAAGATAAAAAGTGGTGAATTTGAGATTCAAAACTAAGTATTGGGTTGTATATCCCAATCTCATTCACTACTTGGGGAAAGAAAAAAGAAATATGAACAGGTCAGGAAAGGGCTTAACATTTTGTTTTCCAACATTGGCTTAATGAGACAGTGTATATAAAGTACCTGGTGCATAGTAGGCAAACATAAAAAGGAAGTAAAGCCTAGAAGGTTCACTGAAAGGGGAAAAGGCACACAGTAGGAAAAGCTAGAATGAGAGCTCACCTGGACTGCAGGCCATGAGAATAGATGATGAATATTTGCTGTTAAACAATATTGTGCTTAAACTTTTTTCCTTTGTTAAAATTATGTGCTTATATATTTAAAAGGAACTAATTTTAAAAAAACACTCTAAATAATATCTTTTATTTATTTTTATTTAATTTATTGAGGTGATATTGGTTAATAAAAGTATATAGGTTTCAGGGGTACAATTCTGTAATACATCATCTGTAAATTGTATTGTGTACTTACCACCCCCAGTCAAGTTTTCTTCCATCACCATTTATCCCCTCCTTTTGAATATTTTTTTAAAAAGCATTTAGAACTCTGCCTGAAGCAATTAAATATTCCATGTACCCAAGTTTTTCTTCTGTTTACTTCATGGAATAAGTGGAGACCCAGGTTAGCAAAATCTGCATCTTCTAATTAAGTCACCTCATCATCAGCTGCCTAAGCTGATTTGAACAAAAAGGTTTGGTGTCTTTCATTCAGATTTTCCCCATTTTCCCATGCTGATATCTGTCTGGAAGCATTCCCCAAAGCCTACAAAAGGAGAAAAGTAAATAATGCACAAAATATTAGACCACTAGGGATTTATTATTTGTTCTAAATGGTTTACATTTTACAAAGTCAATAATAGTTTGAAATCCATAATGAATTCAAAACCATTATTCTGTTATGGCCAAGATACACAGTAGTTTGACCTAAGATTTCAATTCTGCATATCCTGCAGAAATGCCTGTATTTGAATTCCATCTTTGAGTAAAATCTGAAGTTACAATAATGGGCTATTTAAAATTTCTCTTTTCTCTGAGACAATCACATTCACTATAATAAAAAGGATTTTTATTATGCTTTACATTGGGAAGCACTGTTTATTTTCATCCGATGGGAAGAGTCCAGGGATCACTGGCATAAATATTATATGCTAGAGGCCCAATATATGACATTCATGTACCATACCTTCTTGCAGTCTGGGACCCCTTGGGGGACGTGTGCCAGCCAGCATAGGCCCACCGCAGGAAGCAGGCCTAAGCTGGCTAACACACATCCCCCAAGGGGTCCTGAGCACTGCCTCAGAAGTGAGAGAGGATCCTGCTATTCCCACTGTGCTTGCCAGCCATGAGCCCAGCTTTTGGCAGAGCAGCATTCGCCACATGAGAACACAATGACCACCTGGATTAAGTGTCTGCTCCCTGGTAGTCAGTGTGTGTCATAGTGACCAGTCTTTCTGCTGTTTGGTTGATTTGCATATTAGCCTTTTGTTATATAGGATTGTGTACCTCATGGAAGGCCTGGAGCAGACTTGAAATTCCTGGGATATTGGGAGATCCAAGATGGCTGCTGACAGGATGGCAGGCTGCAAGGTAGTGAGTAAGTGAGAGAACAAAATGAGAGTGCATGGACATGCAAGAGTGTCTGTATTTATGAGAGAGGGACAGCTATATTCCAAGGAACTTTTGAGGACTGATGGATTGGGATCCCCTGGCTGGGCAGCATCTACTGATGCTGAAATCTCTACCAGAGTGGCCAGCTCTGCTGCAGAAACTACACCATCTTGAAGAGTAGGGTGGCTGTGATCTGAAGCTCAGCTTTACCTTCATCTGGGGTGACCTCAGAAACCTCCCAGGGCACTACAATTACAATGCCCTGGGACCAGCTGCCTCAGCTGCAAGCTCAGGAACATCAGAACTCTAGCCTCCCTGACCATAGGTACCTAAAATGTCTGTCCAAGGGAAGACGAAGTGGGAAAAATATGCAAACAAACTTGGTACCTTCTCACAGAGCAGATAGAAGGAACAGCTAAATTGAATAACATCCACCGAGAATTGGTGAATTAAACACAGCTGGTGAGGCAATCTGTGGATGGAAAGGTCAGATATTGCCTAGAGAAAATCAACACAGGAAAGTGAGCTACATAACCAAACACGGAGAGAAGAGTGATCATGGAGAGACAAAGAAACAGCCTGCATACAAAAGAAAAGGAGCAATGACCAGAAAAGAAAGTAAACGAAATAGTGGCAAAAATATGTCAGAGAAAGAATTCAGAGCAATGGTCATAAGGTCGCTGAAAAGGATAGAAGACAAATTCAACAATGTGTGTAAGAACCAAGAGGAAATGAAAAATGACATGATTGCAATAAGGAACTCAATAGAAAGCAGCAACAGTAGACTACAAGAAGCAGAGGACTGCATCATTGAGCTGCAAGACAAGGTAGAAAAAAATACCTAAGCAGAACAGCAGCTAGGAAAAAAAAATAAACTTAAAAACACAGGAAGAGAGCCTAAGGGAACTTTGGGACAATGAAATGAAACAACATCCATACAATAGGAGTGCCAGAAGGAGAGAAAACTGAGCAAGGAATAGAAAACCTGTTTGAAGAAATAATGACCGAAATTATCCCTGATATTGGGAAGAAAAAACTCACACAAGTCCAAGAAGTCCACAGAGTCCCAAATAAGATGAACCCCAAAAGACTGACACCAAGACACATTATAATTAAATTGGCAAACACTAACCACCAAGTAAGAATCTTAAAGGCTGCCAGAGAGAGACAGAAAGTTACCTACAAAGGATCCCCCATCAGACTAGTGACTCATTTCTCAACAAAAGCACATCAAGCCAGAAAGTAATGGAATGAAATATACAAAGTCATGCAAAGGAAGAATCTGAAACCAAGAATACTGTACCCAGCAAGGCTATCAATCAAAATTTAGGGTGAAATCAGGAGCTTCACAGACAAAAAAGAACCATTGGAGTTTAATACCACCAATGCAAGAAATGCTAAAGAGTCTGCTGTAAAAAGAAAATAAATAGGAAGGGAAAAGGGAATGCAGGCATAAAGAATAAAATGGCGACAAACAAGTACCTATCAATAATAACTTTAAGTGTAAATGGATTAAATGCCCCAATCAAAAGACATAGGGCAGCTGAGTGGATAAGAAAACATGACCCATATGTCTTCCATCTACAGGAAACCCACCTCAGAACAAAGGACTCACACAGACTGATGTTGAATGGATGGAAAAAGGTTTTTCAGGTGAATGGAAGTGAAAAAAAAAAAAGTTGGCATAGCAATACTTATATCTGACAAAGTAGACCTCAAAATGGAGGCCATAACAAGAGATAAGGAAGGCCACTTCATAATACTAAAGGGAGCAATCTAATAAGAAGAAACAACTCTGGTAAACATATGTACACCCAATACAGGAACACCTAAATTCATAAAAAACCTTCTGGAGGATATCAAGGGAGAGATTAACAGCAATACAGTCATAGTAGGGGACTTTTATGCCCCACTAACACCACTGGACAAAACCTCTAAACAAAAAATCAGCAATGCTAAATGGCTCACTAGATCAGATAGAATTAATTGACATCTGCGGAACATTTCACCCCAAAGCCACAGAATATAAATTCTTCTCAAGTGCACATAGGTCATTTTCAAAGATAGATCACATATTGTGACACAAGCAAAGTTTCTTCAGATTCAAGAAGATAGAAATCATATCAAGCATCTTCTCAGATCACAATGGCATAAAACTATAAATCAACTACAATAAAAACAATAAAAAAGCAAACACCTAGAGGCTAAATAGCATGCTATTAAACAATAATTGGGTGACCAAAGAGATCAAATAAAAAATAAAAAGCATTATGGAAACAAATGACAATGAAAACACAACAATACAAAATCTATGAGACACAGTGAAAGCAATCTTGAGAGGCCTGTCTCAAAAAACAAGAAAAAATGGTAATAAATTATCTAACCTTACACTTCAAAGAGTTAGAAAGAGAACAAGAAAAGCCCAGTGTAAGCAGAAGGAAATAATAAAGATCAGAGCTGAGATAAATGACATAGAGACCAAAACACACACACACACACACACACACACACACACACGCACGCACAAAGATCAACAAAATGAAGAGCTGGTCCCATGAAAAGATAAACAAGATTCATGAACCTCTACCCAGGCTCACCAAGAAGCAAAGAGAGAGGACCCAAATAAACAAAATTAGCAATGAAAGAGATGAAGTAGCAATCAATCCCACAGAAATACAAATGATTATGAAAAAATACTATGAACAACTTATATTCCAAAAAAATGGACAATCTAAATGAAATGGAAATATTCTTAGAAAAATACAAGAACCCAAAACTCAACCAATAATAATAATAATAATAATAATAATAATAATAATAATAATAATACCTGAATAGGCCTATAACTATCGAAGAAATTGAAACAGCAATCAAAATCTAGGAAACAAAAGCTCTGGTCCAGATGGCTTTACAGGGGAGTACTACCCACATTCAAAGAAGAACTAAAACCTATCCTCCTCAGACTCTTCCAAAAATTTCAAGAGGAAAGCACACTCCCAAGCTCTTTCCATGAAGCCAACATAACTCTAAACTCAAAACCAGATAAAGATATCACAAAGGAAGAGAACTACAGGCCAATATTCTTGATGAACATAGATGCTGAAATCCTCAAAAAAATTCTAGCAAATCAGATTCAGCAATACATAAAAAGATCATACAACATGACCAAGTGGGTTTATTTAGGAGATGCAAGTATGGTACAATATCTACAAATCAATAAATGTGATATATCACATAAACAAACTGAGAGACAAAAATTACATAATCATATAAATTGATGCAGAAAAAGCATCTGACAAAACCCAACACCATTGCTTGATCAAAACTCTCAGCAAAGTGGGAATAGAGGGATCATATCTCAACATACTAAAAGCCCTATATGAGAAACCTACAGCCAACATTATATTTAATGGGCAAAAACTAAATTCATTTTCCCTAAGAACAGGAACAAGACAGCGATGCCCACTCTCACCTCTCCTGTTTGACATAGTACTGGAAGTATTAGCCATTGCAATTAGACAAGAAGAAGAAATAAAAGGCATCCAAATTGGAAAAGAAGAAGTAAAGCTGTCCTTATTTGCAGATGACATGATACTGTACATAGAAAACCCTAAAGACTCCATCAAAAAATTATTAGATGTGATAAATGAATTCAGCAATGTAGCAGGATACAAAATTAATACCAAGAAATCTATGGCATTTCTATATACCAATAATGAACTTACAGAAAGAGAAATGGAAAAAAAAATCCCATTTACCATTGCACCAAAATAAGTAAATAAATAAATAAACAAATAAAGAAATAGATAAAGATACCTAGAAGTAAATTTAGCTAAGAACATAAAAAACCTCTACTCAGAAAATGACAGGACATTGAGACATTGAAAAAAGAGATAGAGGAAGATATAAACAAATGGAAGAACATACCATGTTCATAGTTTGGTAGAATCAACATCATTAAAACATCCATATTACCCAAAGCAATCTACAGATTTAATGCAATCCCCATTAAAACATCAATGGCGTATTTCAAAGATCTAGAACAAAAATTTATCTAGAATACAAGACCCCAAATAGCCACAGGAATCCTTAGAAAGAGGAACAAAGTTGGAGGGATCACATTACCAGATATTAAGCTATATTACAAAGTAACAGTTCTCAAAACTGTTTGATACTGGCACAAGAACAGACATAAAAACCAATGGAACAGAACAGAGAACCCAGAAATTAACGCAAGCCATTATGCTCAATTAATATTTGACAAAGAAGGCAAGATCATACAATGGAGTCAAAACAGTCTCTTTAATAAATAATGCTGGGAAATTTGGACAGATATATACAAAAAGAAGAAAGAAAGAAAGAAAGAAAGAAAGAAAGAAAGAAAGAAAGAAAGAAAGAAAGAAA
>JAAGEH010000393.1:58078941-58091352 GCA_011751065.1 Lasiurus cinereus
AAAGAAAGAAAGAAAGAAAGAAAGAAAGAAAGAAAGAAAGAAAGAAACTAGATCACCAACTTAAACTATACACAAAAACAAATTCAAAATGTATGAAGGACTTGAATGTAAGATGGGAAAATATAAAAATCCTACAAGATTCCATAGGCAGCTAAAAGCAGACATATGTCATAGCAATATATTTACAGACACAGATCCTAGGGCAAGAGAGACTAAGGAGAAAATAAACAAATGGGACTACATCAAATAAAAAACTTCTGCACAGCAAAATAAACCATCAACAAAACAACAAAAAGTCCATTGCATGAGAGAACATATTTGCCAATGATATTTCCAATAAGGGCTTAATTCCCCAAATTTGCAGAGAACTCATACAGCTTAACAAAAATAATATAAACAATCCAATCCAAAAAATGGGGAAAGAATCAAATAGATACTTTTCAAAAGAGGACATGCAGAAGGCGGAGAGACATATAAAAACATGCTCAAAGTCACTAATCATCCAAGATATGCAGATCAAAACAACAATGAGATACCACCTCATACCTGTCAGAATGGGTATCCTCAACAAGTAAACAAACAACAAGTGCTGGCAAGGATTGGAGAAAAAGGAACCCTCCTGCACTGCTGATGGGAAGCATTCTTTGAATGCTCCGTAGAACTACCCTGTAACTGAGGGTAGAACCCTCCTGCACTGCTGGTAGAACCCTCCTGACTGGTATAGCCACTGTGGGAGATAATATAGAAATTCCTCAAAAAGTTAAAAATGGAACTCCATTTGAACCAGTAATTCCACTTCTAGGACTATATCCAAGAAATCAGAAACATCAATCAGAAGGGATTTATGCACCCCTATGTTCATAGCAGCACAATTTACTATAGCTAAGATTTGGATGAGTGGATCAGCAGATGAGTGGATTAGAAAACTGTGGTTTTCTACACGATGGAATACTATGCCACTATAAAAAAGAACAAACTTTTACCATTTGCAACAGCATGGATGGAACTTGAGAGCATTATGCTAAGTGAAATAAGGCAGTTGGAGAAAGATAAATATCACAAGATCTCACTCATATGTAGGATATAATGATCAACATAATTTGATAAAGAAGAATAGATTCAGAGACAATTGGTAGGGGAGGGAGAGGGCTAGAGAGCAACCAAAGGACTTGCATGCATGCATATTAGCATAACCAATGGACACAGACACTGGGGCGGTGGGGGCTTGTTGGGGTGGGGATGGCTGGCAGGGTGGGTCACTTGGGGGAAAAGGAGACATGTAAAACTTTAGACAATAAAAATAAATTTGTGGGATATCAGATAATGATCTTGGTCCCTGTCATAGGAATAGAGGTATTCCCAATTAGTAACTTCTTTCTCAATGCTGAAGTGAATGATACGTGAATTTCCTGAGCCACTTAAATTGAATGGCAAAGATGAGCCCTCTCCATAAAGTAGTGAATACTAGGAAATCATTCAGGACAGAGAGAAGAATCAATAACATGTAGGTTAGGAATAGAGCTGGGAGGGGTGAGGAGGGCAAAGGAAGAGCCCTTCTCTAAGCCCCTCCATGAGTTGAGAGGCAGCTGGAGTGGAAGGCTTCTTTCCATCACTTTCCTTCACTCTGGTGTTAGGCTGGACTAAGGCTCAGAGATGAGAATTGCTTTCTGAGTCTGGTTTATTGAACCCCAGGTAGTTGTTCTCAGCTCTTATCAAAAGTATCCTAATAATTCCTTCTACTCAGGAAATTTACAAAGACTGTGTGTGTGTGTTTTTTATTTTTAAATTTTGTTTATTTTTTTATAAAGACTCAACATGGAACAGAGTTTCCAAGTTGTGAGAAACCTCAGTGATATCCAGCCCCTTCATTGAAAAATGGAGATAGAGGGCTATGAAGGATTTATGAATTGTTCAACATTACCTATTTTCCAGCTTTCTCCCTGTAAAAGAAATATAGAAAGAAAAGAAAGAAGGGAGAGTGTGAGAAAGGGAGGGATGTAATGAGGGAGATAAGGAGTGAAGGAGATAGGAAGGGAGATGGTATCTTTGCCCCAGATGTCACCTCTGCTTCCTTCCCAGCTGTGTCTCATCTCCTCACTCAACTCTATCTCTCCAGTCATGATGAAAATCAAAATAGGTGCAGAAAACCTGGGTGCCTTCTACTTCTTCCGCTCCCTCTTACCCCATCCATCCCAGACACCAAGTGACAAATACCTCATTACTCTCTTAACTAGCACCTCTTCACCACCCCCCACCCCTTCTTCCACATTTCTTACTTCTCATCTGCATTTCTATAATGATCTCCTTGCCATCGACAATCTTGCCCATCTCCAATCCATTTACCACACTTTTAGAGGGCACATCTAACAACAGTACTTTCCAAATAAAAATTATTTATGGGTTAGCTATCTTCAGCATAAAATTCAAACTTGCTGTGTGATTATGTAAGATATTTCCTGATCTGATTCATGCCTTCTCCAGAGTCACCTCCATCACCCATTCATTTACTCAACACATGTTTATGGAGAGTGTAGTGTCAGAGAGTGAGGATTTTTTAGCATACCCCATTCCAGAGAGGCCGTGGACTATATCCCCCAGATAGAGTTATCAGTGCTGACATCAGGCCAGGCCTTGAGATACAGTCTCATGGCCTCTTCCCAGACACTGTCAGCTTTCTGAAGAACAAGATGACCCCTTCTCCAAGAAAAACCACAGAATGTGTCAGTTACCCAGCCTGCCCTTAAATCAGCCAATGGGAATGCAAGGAGAATAACCTAACCATATTCTGTCTTTATGTAACTGAACCTTAGCTCTCAATCAGAATCAGCCAATCAGAATCAGCCAACTCAGTGATCCTAGTATCACCCCACCACCCAACCCCAAGTCCTATAAAATTGCTGTTCTTCTGAGACTCGGGGCTCTTTGCATCCTGTCGCTGCATTGATGGAGGCAGAGAGACTGAGCTCGAGCTTGAATAAAGGCTCTTTGCTTTTGCATCAGACTCGGCTCCCTGATAGTTTTTAGGGATCTTGAAATCTGGGCATAACAGTAGTACACGCCAGGCAGCGAGTGTGTGCATCACTCACACATGGCCTGTCCTCCATCCCTCTGCTTCAGCCATGCAGGATGCCTCCAAGTTCCTCAGCATGCCACATCTTCTCAAACTCTGCTTACCTGCTGTTACTGTTACCTTATTTCTCCCTTTTCACTCCTACTTATACTTCTTATTGTTTCATTTTATACTTCTAAACTCAGCTTAGATACATTCTCTCCCAAGAGTCATTCTCTGACGCCCTATGCTAGATGAGTGACTGATATTTTCTTATAGTTCTCAGAGCTTATATGCATCCGGCACTGTGCTGTAAGATTGATAGCCATTCAATAAATAATTGTTTAATGAATGAATATATGAATTAAGTTCTATTTTCCCTTGGTTGTTAGTACTTCTCAGCCTTGTCCAGTGAATTCAACTGCTTGACTATACTTCTCCCTATGCAATTTTTTAAAAATCCGAGATGGTATAGTTTCCATGTCCAGCAAAAGAAAAAGGCTACAGATTTTACTCCAAACCAAAAGTTGATCTAAATATGATGATTTTCTGAGTAACCTTGGACAACCATGTTCTCTCCTTGGTTCTTTTTCATCTGCACATGGTGGTAAGGAGAACTGAGACTTACTGTAAAGTCATGCATATGACAAAACAGTTAAGAAGTAGCCCTGGCCAATTTGGCTCAGTGGATAGAGAGTCAGCCTGCAGACTCAAAGGTCCTGGGTTCAATTCTGATCAAGCTCACATGACTGGGTTGCAGAAGGCAGCCAATCAATGATTCCCTCTCATCATTGGTGTTTCTCTCTCTCTTCCTTTCCCTTCCTCTCTGAAATCAATAAAAATGATATAAATTAAAAAATAAGAAGTATATCAGTACTAACTTTTGGAAGATAACCAGAGAAAACCTTCCCAGTAGAACAGATCATGACAAAAACATAAATCTCAGTGTGTGTATTTGTGTATGTGCACATATACATATAAAACTAGGAATTAAAGTTATATAAAGAAAGTGGTAAACCTTCATATCTCACATACCCCAGAAAAAATAAATATTTGTCTTGACAGTATGATCTTATGGAAATTATCTAACTTCTTTAAAGATTAGTTTTCTCACCTATAAATTAAAAGAATATTCATTTAGCAAACTTTAGGAATATCAAGAACTTGAACAAAACAATTATAGCATGTGTATGAATTGCTGTGGTTTTTTAAAAAATTAAATTTATTCTAAATCTTGCAACAAAAAGACCAAAGTCGAGTTCAGCAAGGGTGAGGATGGATACAAGATTAATATACAAAAATTACCTTTAATTTTGTACAATAGCAATTAACAAACAGAAAAGTAAATTAAGAAAATTCCTTTTATAATAACATTAAAAAGAAGAAAACACTTAAATTAAGTTTAAAAAAGAAGTGTAACACTTATACTCTGAAAACTATAAAACATAGGTGAAAGAGATTGAAAAATACCTAAATAAATGGAAAGACATCCCATGTTCATGAATCATAAGACTCAATATGGTTAAGGTGGTCATAGTTCCTAAAGTGATCTATAGATTCAAGGAAATATCTATCAAAATTCCAATGGACTCCTCAACATATATTGGCAAGCTGAACCTAAAATTCATATGGAAATCCAAGGGACCCAGAAGAGCCAAACAGTATTAAAAAGTATATGCATATGAACCTGTAACTCTCACAGACATAAACATACTTACATTTCCACTTACACAGATTCAAACAAATATAAAAACACACGTTCACATACATACAGTCACATGGACTCACACAGACTCCCACCAGCTCCATGACCACAGCAACTACCCTGCTTTCTGGTTGAGGCAATAGCCAGGGACTAATATAAAATAGTACAAAAACCATTGTTTTCATTTATTTTACCTTGAGCAGGAGGTGGGGAGTGGAGAAGAAGAAAATAATGTAATTTGTAACTTTGAACTTCCCACTCACTGCATGTGTAGCACTCTGACCTCACTTCACAGCCTCCAAGTACAGATCCCAGGAGGGAAAGAAATAATGAAGTCCAGTCAGACCAGCAGATGCTATCTGCCTGTCTCTATGAAAAGAAGCTGCCTCAGTGGTGTGATTTCAGAAGCATCAGACAGGGCTATGCTCCAAATCTCTACCCTGCATCCTAACCGCCTATTGCCAAGCATGCAGCTACTACTGGGCCTCACTTATTGGGATCAGATAGCTTGCAGACTTCTTGATTCTGATTCTTGACTTCCCAGCATCTGTTCCATCACTATGAACCCTGTCTCAGGAGACAGACCTACTTACATAAGTACAATTCCATCTTCTTATTTCAGAGAAGGGTGCTGCCATGACTGATGGTCTTTGATATGCAGGAAGAAGTTTATCATTGGCTTTTGGAAAATTCTTTGGAAATTTATTTCTTAAGAAAGCCTATAGAATCCTCTTTCTTTCTCTTCTTGAATATGAACTAGGAAATATGTAGCCCTGAATGTCCTGGTAGCCCCTCTGCTCCCACAAGGGAATCAGGCTCACGGTGAAGATGATCTGCAAATGGCAAAGGGGATGACAGGATGAAGTTCAGCCTTCACTGAAAGCTTAGACCAATCAGCCCTGGAACTCTCTCTGTTTCTGGACTTCCTATTATGCGTAGCAATGAATCGGAGGTGAAGGCAGGTTGGATTGAGAATTTTAATCTTGAGGCTGAAAGCATCCTGTTGCAGAGACTTCCAGAAAGTAAGTATTACATCCTGGTATGTGCATAGAGAAGTTGGGGAGGGTATTCTCCCACTTGCCTATGTATCTGTGAGTGGACATTAATATGTGTATGTGGTTGAATATGAGAACATTTGAGTTTACTAATTCATTCACACATTCATGAAACAAGCCTGAATTAAGCCCTCACTATACACAGCAAATCTAATGGGAGGGAAAAGTGTAGGTGTATGAATATGTGTGTAATCTTTTAGAACACGTGTGCTAAGGTACACACATGCCAGTGTTTTTTGCCAGAGGATTATTGGATTTGTCTGCAATCTGCTCTCTTGGCTAAAGTCAGTGTCTCCATAAAGAGGAGTCCTTATCTTCACATCCTCTCCATGTCTCATCATTAATTCTGCACTAGACGGAGATGACTAAGGGAGAAAGGTCAGTGCCAAGAGAAGTGAAAATGACAGGCTCTGGCATTCATGATCTTTGCAAAAGGAAGCAAGGCTTTGGATCTCACAGGGGGCGATGGCACCAAACACATCCAATCAAGGTTCATTTCCTATAATTGATTTCTTCTGGCAGGTCTGACCTCCTAATGGTGCCCTGTCTAGGTTGGTATTATTATAATTAGTCTCTAGTCCCTGAGACATCAGCCACATCCTGGCTTGTAGAGACTGGTTCCCTTGGTTTAGAAATTTGCCATAGGTAATTCCCAAAGCAAATAATTTACTTTAAAAAACAGTGCTACACTTTGACTTTCCTTTTACAATAATAAATTCTAAAGTCATTTAATATTCATATATTTTATATTGCATTATGCCAATATGTTATGATATGATCTTCCCTATGGATGCAAAAAAGCATTGGATTAAATTTTACTTCCATTTCTACTTTTAAACATCCTAGTAAACTTGTGATAGGTATTTATTTCTGTAAAATGATAAATAAAAAGTTGTTCAAATCAACTGGCAATGTTATATTTAATGCTTAACCCTGGAAACATTTCTACTAAAATTAGGGAAAGATGAGAGTAATTTGTACTAAACACTATCATTTAACATTGTTCTGAAAATTCTGACCAATGAAGTAAAATAAAATAAGAAAAAAATCAAAAAGAAGCTATATGAAAAATAAAAGAAAAGCCAAATTATCATCTTACAGAATCTTGACACATTTTATTTGGACAGTGACCTCAATAATTAAATCTGACTTCTGAATAAACTAAATATTTAGCAACAAATATAGAAAGATAAATATATTTTCTCTACAATGATCATTTGATCTTATGTATTGCTCCAAGCATTACTTCAACTATATAATGTTGTGCAAAGGTAATAGTACATATTTAAAAATTCAAAGCATCATATTCAGCAAATGTTTTCCAACGCTATATTATTTATAACCCAAAATTCAATATACACCTGAAGGTATAAATTTTAAAAATCGCAAGTATTTGAGAAATTGAGGCATGTCTTATAGTCAGTGTATTAGTGTATGTCTTTACCTGAATGATTATTATTTTATAGTATTAGAATGGAGCCAATATTGCTCAAAATTGGATGTATGGTTGGTGTTTTATTGTAGTTTTCATGGTGCCAGGGTGAGTGTGTGGCAACGTCCACAGTAAACATTTTCCAAGTGAGGTTCACTGTGGTCCTCTGAAGCAGGGATATGGGAGCCTCGCCTGAGTGTGACTCTGGAGTGTTGTAGCCAGTACCAAAGGTTCTCCTTCAACTCTCAGGTGGAGAGAGTGCTTTTGAATGCTGGTATTAGTTAAGCTTTATAATTTTCAAAAGAGAGCTTCAAACTGCCTAGCTAATCATCAAGGTGTGGTTCCTCTCATTTTATCTGGAAAAGGTTCACTCCAGGTTCTTGCTGAGGAGAATAATCTTGAGAACTTTCTTTCATCTGAAACTCACCGAGAGCATGGTGATAAGAAATAACTGCCTGCAATGCACCCAGACTCCAATCTTTCAGATCAATTGTATTTAAATCTGTTTTAACCATGGCAATGTTTATTCGAGCATAAGAGATGGATATAGTGGATCAAGGAGTAAGAACCTTACCTACACCCTTATTTTCTCTCCCACCCTCCCCAGTTCCCAGGAGAGTCTGAGAAGATTCCAAGAGCAGAACTTGAAATAGAGCATTCTGGATGTCTGTCATTTGTACTTGGGTCATTCAAAAGCACCAGAGAGATGATTCTTCAGAAAATTGTTTTTATATCTGGGGCTTTGTGTGTAAGCCATGAATTTAAAGAGATATTACCAAAATGTATGTATACATACACCTATATACAGTACATTCATGCATACACACAAACGAGCTGCCTAAAAACTTAAGATAGTATATATATTATTGGGATGTTGTTGAGGATATTGTTTGCTACCTCGACATTAAAGAGGATACTTTTTAAAAAAATTAACAAGTACTTGTGTATCACTGTGTGCTTGGTACTATTCTAAGGGCTTTTCAAACATGAATTCATTTAAGTCTCATAACAACCCTAATATACTACTGGAATTGAGAACCACCATGCCAAGTATTTTGGTGCTATCCTGGAATTTAAGAAATCCTGAATGGACTGAAAGAGGATTTTGGGGTTTATCTTAAATGTACACAGAATACCATGTCCCTCTCCTTCCTCCCATTTCCTCCTTCTACCCCAGTTGCATATTCTGGGCTTATTTGGCTAGTGTATTTCTCTTCAGCTGGACCACGAGTTCCATAAAGTGGGACATAATCTGTGTGATTTTCTTTAATGTTCATATCTCCCCAAAGCCTGGGAATTCAATCAATTGTTGTGAAATGAATAGGTGACTTGACCAAAGAACATTCAGCAAGTTACACACAGTGGGAACCCAATGAAATTGATTAATTTATGACACTTAAACTCACCCAAATGTCTGGTTCACGAGAATGTTATGAAGAAGAAAGAGATCAACTCAAAGAAATAGTGATATGTATTGATTTCTCCAGAGCTAATGGGCATGAGGTTTAGATGCTTTGATTCTGTGAGTTAATCTAGGAGCTGCTTGTGAACCTGAGGTGAGCCAAAGGGTGGTGGTGATGACTCAGAGAGTCACAGTAACTAGGAGTGTGGGGTGGCCACAGGCTGGATGTTCACTTGGGTCTCCAACTGCAGTGTAGCTGTAGCAGAATCTATGCCATATTCAAAAGCAGGGAAAGGCACAAGTAGAACCTCAAATCATGAGCCTGCAGATTAAAGGAATTGAGGTTAGGATATCCGAGAGAATTGTTACAATAAGGCATGGGGTCCAAAGTTAGATGGATAACAGATTGCGATATTAAGTTCAGAATGGCAGAAACCAAGCATGAGAAGAATGGGAGGGTGACAAAGGCCCAGATTTTATAGCAAGCTGGAGCAGGTAGGCAGCTTAATGGTTAGGGGATGGGTCTAAAGCAATGGTCGACAAACTGTGTATTGAGAGTCACATGTGGTTCTTTAGCCCCTTGAGTGTGGCTCTTCCACAAAATACCACATGTGGGCATGCACATATAGTGCTTTTGAAACTTCATGGCCCATATGCAAAAGTCGGTTTTCAGCTCTCAAAAGAAATTTCAATCATTGTACTGTTGATTTTTGGCTCTGTTTACTAATGAGTCTGCTGACCATTAGTTAAAATATTGGGCATTAAATCTGGGTAACTGACTGCTAATCATAAGAAGCTCATTAGTTCTCCTAAGGACCCACACAGCTAAGGGTTAAATCAATTCCCAGCAAAGTGATGATGAAACCACAGAGTGATTTCATCCTGCAGAGACTGCCAAAACATGTGGGCTACCTCAGGATTTGTGTATAGATTATTTTCTGAATTTCCTTGCCTTGTCTCAATAGCTCTTTCTCCTAACCAGGTAATCCATAGCTGTCTCCTTGACAATCACTATATATCACATGCCTGATATGGCCATTGTATTATTCTCCTTCAGTTTTCAAATGAAGAATGACATACCATTAAATATTGCATTAGGCAGACTTGCTTCCAATCATTCTGGATTAATTTTCTTGCTAAAATCAGTTATAAAAACAATATAATTTGGAAAGAAACGCCTAAAGATATGTGAGAGCAATAGGGAAACCAAGGTTTGAGGGACAAAGATACAGAAGGAAATGGAAGTGCTTTGAGCAGAGTGTTATGGGTTGAATCATGCCCAGCCCCCCAATTCATATGTTGCAGTTCAAACCCACAATATCTCAGAAGGTTGACCTTATTTGGAGATAAGGTCTTTGCAGGTATAATTAGCTAAGTTGAGTTCATACTGGAGTAGATTGTATGTCTAATCCAATACGACTTTGTACTTATAAAAAGGGAGAAATTTAGTCACCGGGAGAACACCATGTAAAGATAGAAAATGTGTTCCCAATGTGATACCATTTCACACCTGTCAGAATGGCAATCATCAACAAATCAACAAATGACAAGTGTTGGTGAAGATGTGGAAAAAGAGGAACCCTCATGCACTGCTGGTAGGAATGCAAACTTGTGCAGCCACTGTGGAGAACAGTATGGAGTTTCCTCAAAAAACTAAAAATGGAACTTCCATTTGACCCAGCAATCTCACTCTTAGGAATATGTCCTAAGAAACTAGAAACACCAATCAGAAAGGATTTATTCACCCCTATGTTCATAGCAGCATAATTTACAATCGCTACAATTTGGAAACAGCCTAGGTGCCTGTCAGCAGATGAGTGGATCAGAAAACTATGGTACATCTACACAATGGAATTCTATGCTGCAATAAAAAAGAAGGAATTCTTACCATTTGCAGCAACCTGGAAGGAACTAGAGAGCATTATGTTAAGTGAAATAAGCCAGTCAATAAAGGAGAAACACCACATGATCTCACTCATTTGTGGATAATAAAGAACATTATCAACTGATGAACAAAAAGATATATACAGAGGCAGTAAAGCATCAAACAGACTGTCTAATTACAGCAGGAAGGTTAGGGAGAGGTGGGGTAAATAAGAGATCAACCAAAGGACTTGTATGGATGCATATAAGCATAACCATTGAACACAAGACACTGGAATGGGGGTGATTAGGGTATGCCTGGGAGTGGGGGCGGGGCAATGGGAAGATATATATACATGTAATACTTTAATTAAAAAAAGAAACAAAACAACAACAACAAAAAATGTGCTCCCATGCCAAAAAACTACCAGAAGCTGGAGGAGAAACCATGAACATATCCTTCCACAACACCTTCAGAAGGTGCAAAGCCCCACCAATATGTTAAGCTCAGACTTCTGGTCTCCAGACCTGTGAGCTAATAAATTTTTCTTTGTTAAGCAACCCAGCTTGTGGAACTTTGTTATAGCAGCCTGATCAAACTAACATATTGAACTTGACATTTTGTTTACAATTTCCTCTCAAGTCATTTATCAACATATAACTTACATGTTGATAAGCCAGATAATGAAAAACTAGGAACTAAACAGAGATTTTCATAAAGTTATGGCATTAGGAAGACAAAATTCAGGACCAACTGAAGAGGAGGGATCTTATTAAATAAGCCAGAGTTTCAATTAAGATTCAGGAGTTAGGCCGAGACCGGTTTGGCTCAGTGGATGGAGCTTTGGCTTTCGGACTGAAAGGTCCCAGGTTCGATTCCGGTCAAGGGCATGTACCTTGCTTGCAGACACATCTCCACTGTGGGGCGTGCAGGAGGCAGCTGATCGATGTCTCTCGCTGATCGATGTTTCTGACTTTCTATCTCTCTCCCTTCCTCTCTGTAAAAAATCAATAAAATATATTTTTAAAAAAAGATTCAGGAGTTAGGAGAAAATGAAATACAGAAGGGACATTGAGTGGATTGAAGTAATTTGCCTGTAGTATTACTGAATGCAGGAGAAAATTAAATGTTAACTAGAGAAATAAAACTTGTCAAGAACCTGTATAGCTTATTGTATACAAACCAACCCAGACACAGACCTACAGGTACTCTGGATAATGTAGATAATTAGACAAAGATTTAATAATACCTAAGATTAATATCTTAAAGAAAATAGATGAGGATACTGTAAGTTTCATTGCAGAATTGAAATATATCTATAAAATATCAAATGACAAAAATATCAAATAATTGAAAGAAAAAATATATAGGGTTAATATAAGAGGGCATGCAAGAGACATAATTAATAAACTTAAAGAACAGATCAAGAGGAAACATCCATATTAAAGCCTATAGAGATAAAAAAAAACCATGGAAAATACATGCATTTCCATTAAAGACATACAGAACATGATAAAAAAATCTACCATATGTGCAACTGGACTCCCAAAACATGAGTAGTGAGGGAGAGAAGTAGTAATTGAAGATATGCTGAGTACACATTTTCTAAAATCATTGAAAGACATTAAGCCACACATTCAATGAGCTTTAAGAATACCATTAGGGCCAAAACCAGTTTGGCTCAGTGGATGGCGTGTCAGCCTGAGGACTGAAAGGTCCTAGGTTCAATTCCGGTCAAGGGCACATACCTTGGTTACTGGCACATCCCCAGTAGGAGGTGTGCAGGAGGCAGCTGATTGATGTTTCTCTCTCATTGATGTTTCTAACTCTATCCCTCTTCCCTCCTCTCTGTAAAAAGAGAGAGAGAGAGAGAGAGAGAGAGAGAGAGAGAGAGAGAGAGAGAG
>JAAGEH010000393.1:58091362-58196834 GCA_011751065.1 Lasiurus cinereus
GAGAGAGAGAGAATACCATTAGGCACATGATATCAAATTGTTGGAAACCAAAGAAAAAGAGAAAACCTTGAAGGGATCCAGATGAAGATACCAGCATGCTGATACCATATAAATAGGTATACATGCATGAATATACATAGAAATACTTATAGATGTGTATATATATACATGGATTAGTATGCACACATATAGTTTCTTGCTCTATCAGCTGAGAAAACCAAGAAACAAAGATACTCTACTAGCAACGAGCACAACAAGCATCCAAAAATTCTCTAATAAAAGAAGCCAAATATCATTGGAGAAATGGCTAATTCTAAGGCCTGAGGCAGGGAATATACAAGATGAGACTGGAGCATCTTGGAGGCCAGAAACTGCCAAAAAAAAAAAAAAGCAAAATAACAACAAAACCACAACACCGCACTAATTAGAATATGGCAAAGAAACATAACAGAAGCACAAGAGCCAACTGAAATAGTAGAAGAATCACTAATGACTGAAGCTGAAACAATTTAGAAAAACAACAACAAACACAAACAAACAAAAACCCTAAATATCCAAGAATGTATACTGATATAAATAAAGGATTGAATAAATAAATAAGGTAGAATAGACAAATCTTTTGTGCACAGGAATTTCATATAATTTGTGTAAATGCTCCAGGTTCAAAGAGTTGGACCATCGCTCCTCATGCCTTCAGTGTGGGCTGCCATTACTAACTTCCTTCCAAAGAGCACCATGTAGAAAAGGAGTCACTTTACAGTAGAGAACTCAGATAAACATGACTTCAGCCAGGTGATGAACAATAATTTTATGTTGTTAAAATGATACGATATGATAGGATAAGAATGGCACTTTACCTTTATGGTCTTCCTTTTAAGAAACCATGTCTAGTCATGACAATAATTAGCACAAATCCCAACTAAAAGACATCCTACAAAATATCTGACCAGTACTCCTCCAAACTGAAGGCCATCAAAAAACAAGGAATGCCTGAGAAACTGCCATAGCCAAGAGATATATGTAATGAAATGTAATGTGGCCTCCTGAATGAGATCCTTGAAAAGAAAGAGGACATTAGGTAAAAAACAGAGATCTGAATAGCATATAGAGTTTAGTTAATTAGCAGACTGTAGTGTACCGTGCTAATGCAAAATGTGATCAACAGGGGAAACAAGGCATGCTATGGAGAAGATTCTATGCTATAAGGGTAACTTTTCTGCATATCAAAGAATATTTTAAAATAAACAGTTTGTTGTTTTACAGAAATAAAACTTAAAAATTACTTTTGGGTATGAAAGATGAAAGATAGCAGGCAATGAAATCACATTTTTTTAAATTGCTGAAAGAAAGTAACTGCTAACCTAGAATTCTTTGTCCAGTAAAAATATCCTTTAAAAATCAGAAAAATAGTTTTTTTTTTTTGCCATAACTGGTTTAACTCAGTGGATAGAGCATCAGCCTGCGGACTGAAGGGTCCCAGGTTTGATTTTGGTCAAGGGCATGTACCCTGGTTGAGGGAACATCCCCAGTAGGAGGTGTGCAGGAGGCAGCTGATCGATGTTTTTAACTTTCTATCCCTCTTCCTTCCTCTCTGTAAAAAATCAATAAAATATATTTTAAAAAGAGATTTTATATAAAAAAATTATCACTGTTAAAATAAAAACCAAAGAAAAGTATTTAAGCAGAAGAAAAATTATCCCAAATGACAGCAGGTTAACTTAGAAAAGACTAATGAGCCCAGGAAATGATAAATATGTAGGTAAATCTAACTTAATATTAACTTTTAAAAATGCTCAATAATAATAAACGCACGGGTTAAAATGCACACTGCTGTAAGACATTTGAAGGGAGAGAATAATAAATGAATTCCTTTTAGGTTCTTGTACAAGTAGAATTGTGACCAACATGATGAATAGCAAGAACCTACAACCAAGAATACTCTATCCAGCAAAGCTATCATTCAGAATTGAAGGGCAGATAAAGAGCTTCACAGATAAGAAAAAGCTAAAGGAGTTCATCAACTCCAAACCAGTATTATATGAAATGCTGAAAGGTACTCTTCAAGAAGAGGAAGAAAAAAAAGGTAAAAGATAAAAAAATTATGAACAGCAAATACATATCTATCAACAAGTGAATCTAAAAATCAAGTGAATTGAAAATCTGATGAACAGAATAAACTGGTGAATATAATAGAATCAGGAGCACAGAAAGAGAGTGGACCGATAATTCTCGGAAAAAGGGATGAGGGGTGTGCAGGGAGAGACAGGACAAAAATTATACACCTATGGATGAGGTCAACGGGTGGGAGGTAAGGGTACAGGGAGGGGTGGGAGCTAGGTGGAGGGGAGCTATGGAGGGGAAAAAAGAGAAACAAATGTAATAATCTGAATAATAAAGATTTAATAAAAAAAGGTAGATTCTAAAGTCAAGAATTAATGTTTTAAAATCTAGAGTAACTTTAAGAAAAAAAAATATATCCAAATTCTAAATTATACAGAGGTGGGTAAAAGTAGGTTTATAATTATTTTACAAATAAATAATATAATAATTAATTATTATACAAGAATTTAAAAATAATAATTATACAAGAATAAACTTTAGCATACTCACAACTGTAAACCTACTTTTGCCAACCCTATATATCTATATTTTTAAAATATATATAAATGTATGTATAAAATATGAGAAAAATAAAAAATATAAAAATATGTCATTAATCTTTAGAAGACAAGAAATGAGGAATAGATGAACAAAGATTAAATGGGATAAACAGAAAAACTAGTAGAAGGTGGTATGTTTAAATCCTAATATATTAGTATTTGTATTAAATGTAAATGGACCAAGCACTCCAATTAAGATAAAGATTATTTTGTCAAATTGAAAAACACAACTATATACTTCATATAAGATATGATTTACCTATAAATTAAAAACATAAAAAAGATAGATTATAGACCATTAAAGTATATATAATAAAAAGCATATACAATTTTCAAAAATAAATAACTGGGGGAGAATCCAAGATGGCAGCATAGGTAAACACCTACACTGCTGCCTCGCACAACAATTTCAAAACTACAACTAAAAGACAGAACGGACATCATCCAGAACCATAGGAAAGCTGGCTGAGTGGAAATTCTACAACTAGAAGGAAAGAGAGGGGCTCACAGAAACCCAGAGGAGCTGCAAAAAGCCGAGGTACTGAGATGCACGCTGAGAGAGCAGGTGCCAGAGTACCGGGCTGGCTTTCTCTGGCGGGAGGGAAACGGAGACTCTCAACGGCATTGAACCCCTTATCTTACGACACTAAACCCCAGATCAAGCCGAAACTCATACGGGGGAGTTTGGACTGTGAAAAGGGAGAGGTGCACAGAAATTTAGGGGAGTCGCAGAAGATCTGGTCCGGTCTCGCACGCACATGGTGCTGCGCGGAGGACAGATTGCTGATTGTGCCGCTGGCTTTCGCGAGTGGGCGGGAGACAGACCTTCCCAACTGTGCCACTTCTGAGTCCACTGAGCCCCTGTTTCGGGCGAAACCCTGGGGACCTAGACTCATGTGGTCCTGGCGCGCAAGGGAGATGGAAAGGCAGCGGTTAGAGGCACTGCGGGTGCGCGCGCGCACAGGGACCGCTCCAGTGATTACCCAGTCACGTGAGACTCGGGGGCCGTGGAGGGCGGGGCCGACTGGAAGGCAAGGCGGTCCCTTAAGCCCTGAGACTCCACCCCTCCCAGGCTCAACCGAGGCTTCTTCGGTTTTGCGTCTGGTATCATAAGGCTGAATCCAACACAGAAGTTTCCCCGGCATGGTGAGGATGCCGAGACAGGGGAAGGGATCACAAACAAAAGAAATGGAGGAAAAAAAAAAGACTGGATATAGAGTTCAAAACCATGCTTATGGGGTTTTTCAAGAATATGCTAGAAAAGATGGATAAATTTTGCAAGACCCAAGAGAAGATGAAAAAGGACATACTAGAGATGCAGGGGAGCCAACTAGGGATGGAAAAGGTTCAACTGGAGATGATAGAGGACCAAATAGAAATTAGACATACACTGACTGAAATAAGGAATATTGTACAGAGTCCTGGCAGCGGACTGGAGAAAGGCAAGAATCAAGTAAAAAATTTGAAATGTAAAGAGGCAGACAACATTCAACTGGAAAGGCAAGAAGAGAGGAGAATCCAAAGGTATGAACATAATGTGGGGAGCCTCTGGGACAGTTTCGAGCATGCCAACATCAGAATTGTGGGGGTGCCAGAGGAAGGGAGAGAGCAGGATGCTGAGAACCTATTTAGAGAAATAATGACTGAGGGGGACCGGGATCCGGGGAAGGAGCCGCCCACGTTCCCGGCCCGGAGGCGGGCTCGCCGGCGAGGTCGAGGCCCCGGGGCCTGGGGCGACGTTCCCCGCAACACAGGGCGCCGGGCTGGGCCCCGCAATGGGGAGACACAGGCATGGAACGCAGACTACCGGAGCTCCGCTCGGCGCCCCGCCATCGTCCTCCCAGTGCTGGACTGAGTCCCCGCTGCTGGAGGCGCCCGCGGGGGAGAGGGACGGGGCTGGGGGGGCTGGGGCGCTGGGGCGCTGGGGCCCTGGAGCCAGGCTGCAGGCACTGGGGCCCTCGTGCTGGGGCTGGGGCTGAGACCCTCGTGCTGAGGCTGGGGCTGAGGCTGGGACCCTTGTGCTGAGGCTGGGGCTGAGGCGCTGAGACCCTCGTGCTGAGGCTGAGGCTGAGGCTGGGACCCTCGTGCTGAGGCTGGGGCTGAGGCTGGGACCCTTGTGCTGAGGCTGAGGCTGAGGCGCTGAGACCCTCGTGCTGAGGCTGAGGCGCTGAGACCCTCGCGCTGAGGCTGAGGCTGAGGCACTGAGACCCTCGTGCTGAGGCTGAGGCTGAGACCCTCGCGCTGAAGCTGAGGCTGAGGCTGAGACCCTCGTGCTGAGGCTGGGGCTGAGGCTGGGACCCTCGTGCTGAGGCTGGGGCTGAGGCACTGAGACCCTGGGGCTGAGGCTGGGACCCTTGTGCTGAGGCTGAGGCTGAGGCGCTGAGACCCTTGTGCTGAGGCTGGGGCTGAGGCCCTCGTGCTGAGGCTGGAGCTGAGGCTGGGACCCTCGTGCTGAGGCTGAGGCTGGGGCTGAGACCCTCGTGCTGAGGCTGAGGCTGAGGCTGGGACCCTCGTGCTGAGGCTGGGGCTGAGGCTGAGACCCTCGTGCTGAGGCTGAGGCTGAGACCCTCGTGCTGAGGCTGAGGCTGAGACCCTCGTGCTGAGGCTGAGGCTGAGACCCTCGTGCTGAGGCTGAGGCTGAGACCCTCGTGCTGAGGCTGAGGCTGAGGCTGAGACCCACGTGCTGAGGCTGAGGCTGAGCGGTGTGTCCTCGGCTCTCGAGCCGCCAGGGCACCTGCCCTCTGGGCTTCCGGTGCAGCTCGGGCCTCACCGGACCTGCAGGAGCGAGCCCCGGTGCTGGTTCCCTTAACCCCTGTGACCCCACGCCCCCCCACGTCCCCCCACGTGTGTGTGCTGCCGCTGTGGCAGCAGGAGAAGGTGTGCTCAGTGGGTAGAGCGTCGGCCGGCGGACTGAAGAGTCACTCACGGCGGAGCCCGCGGAGGCCTTGCTGCTCCAGATCCACCCGTGATTGATAATTCTCAGGGGGAAAGGGGTGTGGGGTATACAGGGAGAGACTGGACAAAAATCATACACCTATGGATGAGGTCAACGGGAGGGAGGGAAGGGTGGGAGCTGGGTGGAGGGGTGCTATGGAGGGGAAAAAAGAAAAACAAATGTAATAATCTGAATAATAAAGATTTAATTTAAAAAATAAATAAATAAATAAAAATAAATGGTAAAAAAAAAAGAAATAACTGATGGAACCATATCCATATTGAACATAGTAGACTTCAATGTAAGAAATATTTGTAGAGACACAGAGATATATTTCACAATGATTAAAAGGTAAGATCAACTAGGAAAAATACAATTCTAAATCTGGGTGCACCTAATCCCATTTTTTCAAAATGTATAAAGCTAAAAAATTGTTAAGCTAAAAGGAGCAATAGATAAATCCACAAGCACAGCTAGGGTTATTAACAAGGCTCCTGAAACTTTCAAAACAAAAGAAGCAAAACATCATTAAGGGTATACTGACTCTAAAATGTAGAATCAACAAATATATCTAAAAAAATATGTTGACTTTCAATTTCTAGCACCTCATATAAGCAGCTTGGAAGTCAATCATACTCCATCCTAACAGCAAGTAAAATGCAGAACAGACTGAAAATCAGCAATTCTCTCAGATATGTAAGAGAGGAGATAACACTGGACAAATAAGTTGCCCCAAGATCAGACAGACATTTGAAAACAGGAAGTCAAGATTCACCAGGTAGATACTCACAAGCAGAAACCATCAGGGGAATCAGTGCCAGGGCAGAAAAATCTGAACTGTAATTCACAAATCACTGGGGGTCAGTGTGGACAATGCAGAGTTAACAACTCCAGGGGAACCAACAGGTGATGGGCACAGCTTTACCTCCTGGAGCATGACCAGGTTTCACAGTAAACATCAAAGAAAAGCTCCTGCACCTCTGGCAGGGGTGTGGCGGGTGGGAGGGCCATGGTGAGAGGAGAGGGCAGGGAGAAAAAGCATAATTTTTTAAATATTCGAGAGCACTCCATTTTTCTTAACATGACCAGCCTTAGGAGAAACCAGTTAACCAGGCCTACTCTATAGGGGTATCATCAGAGTTTAACTTGTGGGGAAAGGAAACATTTAGCTCTAGCCTTCTAATTAGGAAGAGGGGAAATACCCAGTGCCAGCCCAGTCTCTCCATCCTATGCCAACTACAGGGGAGGAAACACTGATTTTGTGGAGAGGCCTGGCTCACCAATAGACCAAGACTTAATCACAGGACTAGAGTAATGCTTTTCCTTCCGACATACATCACCGTGTTACTAGAGGCAGGTTTATAGGACTTCCTTTTACTCAACATGTCATGTCCAGCTATGAAGAAAAAATGAAAAGGCATTCTCAAAAGCAACAAATGCAAATAAAGATACAGAGCAAGCATTTGAACCAATCAAGACAGGAATGTTGGAATTATCAGACTGGTACTTTAAAACAACTATGACGAAGGGTTCAAATGTATAAAGTAGACAACCGCCAAGAACAGATGGGTAATGTCAGCAGAGATATGGATATCCTAGGAAAAGGGAATGCTAGACAAAATAAAAACAAACAAAAATACCCACACAACTGTACTAGAAATGAAGAATGCCTCTGATGGACATGGCTGAGGCAAGAATCTCTGAGCTTGAGGATATATCAATAGAAACTCCAAAAATTGAAAAACAGAAAAAACAAAGGTTAGAAAAATACAAATCATAAGGTCTAAAGACAGTGGGACAAATACACAAGGTGTAATATATATGTAATTGGAACAGCAGAAAGGGAAAAAAGAAAGAAAAGGACAGAAGAATTATTTGAAACAATAATAACAAAGAATTTATCCAAATTCTTGTCAGATACCAAAACACAGATCCAGGAAGCTTAGAACACCAAGCAGTACAGATGTCAACACATAAAACACTGCACCTACAACTGATGAATAAATATGTTTTTTAAGTATATGTGAAATAAATACCCAAATTCACCATATGTGGGACCATAAAGAAAATACCAATAAATACTGGAGGATTGAAGTCACATAGAGTATGTTTTCTGACAATATATCTAAACAATAAATGAGGCAAAGGATAACTCAAAATTCCTCCAGATGTTTTTAAATGAAGTAATGTGCTTCTAAACAATCTGTGGATCAAAAACCAAATCATAATAGTTACTAGAAAACATTTTGAAGTGAGTTAATCAAAATCTGACATCAAGATTGTGGTATAAAGCTGAATCAATGTTCAGACGAAAATTTGTAGCCCTGAATACATATATTAACAAAAGAGGATAAAAAGCAATGATCTAAAAACACATAATCTTAAGAACTGTTATATTCCTTAGATTTAATAAATAAATAAGCAAATGAATACACAGAAACTGAAATACAGAAATAAATGAAGAGCAGAAATCATAAAGTCAAAAGCCAACATACAATGAGAAACATCAACAAAGCCAAATTGAAGAGATTAATTTATAAACTCCTAATAACAAGACCAAAATACGAGAGGGAAAACCCAACATCAGAAATAAAAAAGAGGAATATCATTAGATCCTACAGCTATTACAAATTATAAGAGGATATTATAAACAACTTTATGCGAATACATTTGAAAATTTAAAGGATAAAATACATATGTTTTCTGGTAACAATTTTTAAATGGGCAGAAGAAAATAAAACCATGATAATTTAAATAATTATATACTTATTAAAAAAAATTGAATTTGTATATAAAACTTCAGCTAAAAGATTCCAGGCTGAGCTAATTATATAACTAAATTACTCCAAACATTAAAATAACACCAATTTTACACTTCTCTAGACTCATTTTATAAGTCCAACTTAACTCTAATACTAAACCTGAAACAAATATAAACTGCCTAGAGCCCTAGCCAGTTTAGCTCCGTGGGTAGTGTCGGCCTTTGGATTGAAGAGTCCCAGGTTTGATTCCGGCCAAGGGCACATGCTCGGGTTGCAGGCTGGATTCCCAGTGTGGGGTGTGCAAGAGGTAGCCCATCAATGATTTCTCTCATCATTAATGTTTCTATCTCTCTTTCCCTTTCCCTTCCTCTCTGAAATCAATAAAAATATATTTAAAAATAAAAAAAATATGATGCATAGAAAGAAATTTACAGACCAGTATCCCTCATAAAAATAGATACAAAAATCCCAAACAACATATTAGCCAATTAAACCTAGCTGTATGCCAAAAGGTAATTCATCAAGAATGCAAACTTGATTTAAAAATCAATGTAATTCACTTTACTACAAAAACATAAAAATAAAATTAAAATAAAAAAAGGAAAGCACTGGTCTGTGTGGCTCAGTTGGTTGGAGCATTGCCCTGTGCTGAAAAGTTTCAGTTCCATTCCTGGTCAGGACACATGCCTAGGTTTCACATTCTGTCCCCCAATTGGGGCACATGCAAAAGGCAACCAACCTCAGTCTCTCTCTCTCTCTCTCTCTCTCTCTCTCTCTCTCTCTCTCTCTCTTCCTTTTCCTTTCTCTCTCTAAAAAAAATCAGTAAATATATCCTCAGTTGAGGATTTAAAAAGAATAAAAAAGAGTGGTGTCACATCTTAAAAATTTTGAAAAGGAGAAAAATTATATGATCACCTCAGTTGAGGCAGAAAGAGACTTTAATAACATCTAACATCCATTCTTGATTTAAAAAACAACAATTTTCAGCAAAGTAGGAAAAGAAGGAAACTTATTAATATACCTAAAAACAGCTTATAAACATTTTACATATTATTAAAATAATGAGTTCCCTCTCTGAAAAAAGAAATAATTTAAGGATGTCTGCTATCATCACTTATATTTAAATTTGTACTTGAAATCCTTATTAGTTCAATAAGTAAGCAAAATAAAATAAACACTAGGAAGAAAGAAATATAGCTGACCATATTTGCAAATTACCTATAAAGCCCAAAATGTAGTTAAGACTACATTTAACCCAAATTTTGTAAGACTTCTAACATGACTGAGAGAAATTAAAGACGACGTTGATATATGGAGGAATGTACCATGCTAATGAATTGAAAGATAAGTCATGAAAATCTGAATAAAATTTCCAACAACTTTTTTGTGGATATTGACAACTATTTTTGAAATAGTTGTAAGGTAAATCAAAAAGTCATGAATAGCAATACAGAGTAAAACAAAATACAACAAAGTTGAATGACTTATATTGACAGATATCAAAACTTTTAGATAGGAGCAGCAATTAAAACAATGCACAACTGATACAAATACTGACAAGTAAACCAATGGAAGAGAATAGAAAATCCAATATCAGACTCATGCTTATGGTATCATGCCTGACAATTAAATGTTGTGGGGAATAAATAGCCTTTTCAAAGTGGGATGCCTAATTAATTAGCTACTCATATGAAAGAAACTGATTTTCACCTCTACAGCATACCACCCACCAGATCAATTCCAAATGGATTGTAGACCTAAATGTTAAAAGCAAATCAATGTCATTTCCAGAAGATAACATAGAAAACTATCTTTATAACTTTGTTTGGGATAGGCAAAGATATTCTAAACTGTACATATAAAGGAAAACAATGAAAGGAAATAGATTTTGTTAAAATTAGATTTTGTTAAAATTAAAGATACTTCGTTTATCAAAAGATAGCATTGCCCTAGTCAATTTATCTTAGTGGATAGAGTGTCAGCCCATGGATTGAGGGATCCTGGTTTCAGTTCCAATCAAGGTCATGTACTTTGGTTGTAGACTTGATCCCAGGGCCTGGATGAAGTGTATGGAAGGCAACCAATTGACGTGTCTTTCTCACATCAATATTTCTCTCTGTGTGTCTCTTCCCTCCCATCTACTCTCTCTAAAAATCAATGGAAAAATATTCTCTGGTGAGGATTAACAAAAGCAAACAAAAACAAACAAAAAAGATACCATTAATGCAGTGAAAGGGAAGCAGTAGAGGAGAAATTTGCAAAACATGTATTTGATAAAGAACTGATAACAAGAACATACACAGAACTATGAATCAATTATAAAATACAGACCACCCAATTAAAAATGGGTAAAACAGAGAAACCAAGATGGCAGTATAGGTGAACATCTAACTGCTACCTCACACAACAATTTCAAAACTACAGTTAAAAGACAGAACAGACATCATCCAGAACCACAGGAAAGCTGGCTGAGCGGAAATTCTACAACTAGAAGGAAAGAGATGGGCTCATGGAGACTCAGAGGAGCTGCAAAAAGCTAAAGTATAGAGAGAACAGGCAGCAGAGTGCCTGGCTGGCTTCCTCTAGCAGGAGGGAGACAGAAACTCCTGACTGCACTGAACCCCAGTTCTGATTGCACTGAACCCCAGTTCCGACTACACTGAAACCCAGTACCGGATGAGACTCATACAGGGGGAGTCTGGACTGCTGGAGAAAGAAAGGAGTGCACGGAAACTCAGGGGAGCCACAAAAAGTAGAGGTCTGGAGGAATGCAACCTATTGTGTGCAAAGAGGACTGACTGCTGATTGTGCCACTGGCTTTCTCTAGCAGAAGGAAGACCAAACCTCCCAACTGCACTGAACTCCACTTCCAAATGCACTGAACCCACATTTCTGGCAAGAGTCTGGAGACCCAGACTCATATGGGTCCCTAGAGCACACGGAAAATTAGAGGAGCCAGAAAGGCAGAGGTCTGGAGGCGTGCGAGTGCAATTGTGCACAGAGAGGGCTGCAGCAACTACCAAGGGACACTGAGACCCAGGAGCTGCATAGGGCAGGGCTGATGGGAAGTCAAGGCTGTTTGCTCAGCCCTGAGACTCCACCCCATCCAAGCTGAGCACAGAGGCTTTTGCAATTTTGCAAGTCTCATATCACCAGACTGACTCCAGGACAGAAGTTCTCCTGGTGTAGACACAGATGATCCTCACAACCAGTTGGCTTAGAGGTCAATTCCCCCCAGTGATACCAACAATAATCAAGACATAACTACAACAAGGCTGTACACACAGTCCACAAAGGGGTACACCAAGAGAGTCCACCTCTGCTAACTGAGGAGGTGGAACTACTGGGCCATATAGCACACCTAGCATAAAAAGCTACTCTACCAACTCATGGAAGCAGTGAAAATGTGGAGAGAAAGGAATAGATCACAAACAAAAGAAATGGAGGAAAATAAATGACTGGATATAGAGTTCAAAACCATGGTTATCATGTTTTTCAAGAATTTTCTAGAAAAGATGGATAAATTTAGTGAGACCCAAGAGGAGATGAAAAAGGACCAACTAGAAATTAAACATACACTGACTGAAATAAAAAAATATTATACAGTGACCTAAAGCAGACTAGAGGAATACAAGAATCAAGTCAGAGATTTGAAATACAAACAAGCAAAAAAACACTCAACCAGAAGAGAAAAAAGAATCCAAAAATTTGAAGATGGTGTAAGGACACTCTGGGACAACTTCAAATGTACCAACATCAGAATTATGGAGGTACCAGAAGAAGAGAGAGAGCAAGATACTGAAAACCTATTTGAAGAAATAATGACTGAAAACTCCCCCCACTTGGTGAATAAAATAGACTTACAAGTCCAGGAAGTGCACAGAACTCCAAACAAGAGGACCACACCAAGACACATCATAATTAAAATGCCAAGAGCAAAAGACAAAGAAAGAGAGAATATTAAAAGGAGCAAGAGAAAAACAGTTAATTACCTACAAGGGACCACCCATATGATTGTCAGCTGATTTCTCAACAGAAATTATGCAGGCCAGACGGGAGTGCCAAGAAATATCCTAAGTGACGAATAGCAAGAACCTATAACCAAGATTACTCTACCCAGCAAAGCTATTAAAGAATTGAAGGTCAGATAAAGAGCTTCACAGATAAGAAAAAGCTAAAAGACTTCATCACTGCCAATCCAGTATTATATGAAATGCTGAAAGGTATGCTTTAAGAAGAGGAAGAAGAAGAAAAAGGTAAAGATAAAAATTATGAACAACAAATATATATATCTATCAACAAGTGAATCTAAAAATCAAAAGAATAAAAATCTGAACAGAATCAACTGGTGAATACAATAGAATCAGGGGCATAGAAAGGGAGTGGATTGACAATTCTCAGGGGGAAAGGGATAAGGGGGTGCAGGGAGAGACTGGAAAAAAAATCATACACTTATGGATGAGGACAATGGGGTAGGGGAGGTAAGGGCAGAAGGAGGGGTGAGAGTCAGGTAGAGGGGAGCTATGAGGGAAAAAAGAGGAACAATTGTAATAATCTGAACAATAAAGATTTATTAAATTTAAATAAATAAATAAATAAATAAATAAATAAATAAATAAATAAATAAAGGGTAAAACCCTTGAATTGGCACTCTTGCAGTAATTACTAAAAACAAACTTTTGCATACTCTTGTACCTAGCCATTTAACTTTCTTGTCTAAATTCAGCTGCCAAAATCTTAACCTAGGTCACAAAGAAAAATGTTATTAATTTCAAATAAGACTAGATACATTAAGTTTACAGTTAGAAATGACATAGAAGGTATGTTACAACTTGTTAAATAAGAATCAAAATGCTTATGTAAAAAGAAAATAGTATTTATCATATACAACAGGAAAATATATATAGGCAAAAATAATTTTGAGATAATGTTTGATCCCAGAACTGAAATGATGTCACGAGTGATGTCATGAGTACTCAGTTACTCTCTCTTGTCTCTGATCATCATATTGGTTTTATTCTCAAGCTCCATGTAGTGTCAAATGATGCCAATAGCTTTAGCTCTAATTCTTTCCAAGGGCAAATTCAGTTAAAAACTGAGCATTTTCTCCCAGGTGCTACATTATAAGCTGAAATATGCACTTAAAACAGAAATTATTTGAGTAGTATTTTAAAAAACTAAAATAATAACTGTGATCAAGGTAAATAGTATTACACTGATTGGTTAGGCCTGTGCACATACTCATCCCTGAACTATTCTTATGGCTGGAAGAATTGCAAAGCGCTGGTTCCCTCCCTACCAGATCTTCATGGACTAAGCTAGTAATGGACAAGGAATTTGGGGGGTGTTTCTTTTTTTTCAGAAGAAAGGGGTACTGGTTGTTGAACAGATTAAAACCACAAACATGTCCCCCAGAGAGCAATGAGACTGACTTTCAGAGAGCAAGGCAACAGACCCAAGGTCTACACAGTTCATGTCAGAAGCTAGACTTAGAACAGAAAGCTTTACCTAAAACTCAAGAAAATGGCATTCCCCTGAAGGCTGTAAAGATTCAGACAGGCCTTTAGACCTTAATTCTGTCAGGCATTCTTGCCTTAGGTTCTGGCTGGCTCCAAGGCCAAGAAAGGGAGTCACCTCATGCTGCGGGAACAGGTTGCCAGACAATCTCCTAAGGTATCTGGATACAATCCCACATGGCCTTCATCTTGACTAGGATCCAGGAGTCTGGTGACCTGGCAGAGCCTAGGTGTCCAAGATTGGTGGGAGGTGCCTTCTGCACACTGTCTCTCCATAGCACCATCTGCAGCTGCCTTCTGCATTTGGCCCAAAGACAACATTGTCAATCAGGTCAGAGTATTGTTGGGCCTTCTGTAAGCAAAGACTTGGGAAAGGCCAAGTCTGGCACTTGGCTGCTCTCACTGAAGTTAAAAGACTCAGCTTATATCAAGAAACATAACAACAACAACAACAACACAACAATAACAAAGCATACATGATATGTGAAAGAATGTAGACATGAAAGACAGTGGACCACAAGGTACATGCCAAGGAAATGGATGAAGGACAGTGGACCACAAGGTACATGCCAAGGAAATGGATGAATGAATGGTACGGAAAGGCTATGTGGCTTTGGGGTGACTAAAAAATGTTAGCAAGCTCAAGGATTTCATTTTTTAAGACCACATGAAGCTCAGAATGAAGGCAAGAGAAAAAATGAATCCACTGTTTCTTCTGTTTTCTAAAAATCAAGGAATAAGTAAATTGCCAGTCAGGGACTCACTAGTGGATTTTTGTTGGGCTGAACAGTGTCTGATCTTGAATCCAAAAGTGGCCTCCACTTATGAACTGAAATGCCAGAATAGTCGTGGTATATAGCAGAGGTGGACTGTGATGATTAGCTGTATGTGTCAATTTGTCTAGACTATAATTCCTAACCAATCAAAAAATGAATCTAAGTATTGCTGTGAAGATATTTCACAGATGTAATTAAAGTCCATTATCAGTTGACTTTAAGTAAGGGAGATTATCCTAGACTAGTGGCTCAGTGCACAAAGTTGTGCACATTGAAAAGGAAATAATTAGAAGAAATATTTTAATATTGCTATTTACCTTTTCTTCCTCAGTGCCTGGGAGTCAGATGACTGCCCACCACCACCACTGGTCACCATCTGTGGGGTGATTGGGTGCCCACACGCATCCACCTTGGCCTGGCACTGTCTGCCTGTTCACCTGCTCCACCATCCTGCTGCAGTCCCACACTCTTCAGGGCCCATCTGGGTCAGCAGTGCCTCCATTGCTACCCCCTGCCAGCGCTGCATCTCCAACACCCACCGCATTACTGTTTCATACCACCCCCTGGTGATCAGCACCCATCATAGTAAGCAGTGGCACTCCCTGTCTCCTGGTAGAATCATTGCCCAAGGGGACAATTCACATATTAGGCTCTTATTATATAGGATAATTTGGATGTGGCATGACTCAATCGGTTGAAAGATCTTAAGAGCTGGACTGAAATTTTCCTAAGGAAGAAGAAATTTCATCTGTGGATAGTAATTTCAGATCATGCCTGAGAGGTCCAGCTTGCCTTTCCTGATGGTCTGCTCTGTGAATTTCAGACTTATTTTTTAAGCCTTCTGATCATATAAACCAATTCCTTGCAACAGATCTCATATATCTCCTACTGGTTCTATTTCTTTGAATTTTGATGGATTCAGTTGGTTATATGACTACCAAAAGCATAATGATACATGAGGAATTCTATATAATAAAAGCCTAATATGCTAAGTTTTCAGTCACCCAGTAGGCTATTTAACCAAAGTGTAATATGCTAATGATATGCTAAGGCTGCTCAACTGCTAACTATCATGTGCACTGGCCACCAGGGTGCAAATGCTCTGACTATTAGGTTAGCTCCCTGCTGGGGTCTGGCTGACAGAGACTGAGAAAGACAGGCTAAACACACCCTGGAGCCCCCCTGTAGTCCCTTCCCAGCTGGCCAACCTCCCACATCCCTCCCTGGCCACAATCATGCACCAGTGGGGTCCCTTGGCCTTGCCTTTGCCCTCTTGCAATCTGGGCTGAAACCCCCCCGAGTGCATGAATCTTGTGCACCAGGCCTCTAATTATAAATAATATTCAGCTTGATTCTGTTGGTACCATCCAAGTTTTCTATAATAGATAAACCAGTCATTACCGGTTAATGACTGTTGGTAGACCATCAAGTTACCCAGACCTGAAACAGAATCTCACTAGCATTACTTTCTAATCATGTGATTTGGGACAAATTCGATAACCTCTCTGAGCCTTTCTCTGATACATGTCTGATAACACTGAACTTGTAGGTTGTATGAACAGCACCAGATGTCTAACTGGTGGGGTCAGACCAAATATGGGTTTAGCAATCTTGGTACTTGGGTTCTGGCTAGAAAAGAATTTAAAGTTCAGACCCAAACTATGAGAGAACATTTATGTGCTAAACCATTCCTAGAAGAAATGGGCATAGAAAACAAGTTATAGAAGTAAAGGAAGGGCCTTGGAGTTTGGGAGTGAGGAACATAAAGGTAACATGCCTGAGGTCAGGGGGAGAGGAAGAGAAAGGGAAAGGGAAAGGCACTGGTGTGCTTCCTGGAGGGAGAATGCATACTGGGTCCTTCATTCTATGGGTTTTAAAGGTGGATATTTTAGTGGAGGTCCCAGAGAAAGATCTTAATAGAATATTCAGCAGTTTTCTGAATGTATCATTTCATGGTTATGGTTTCTATTTACTTATTGGTGGGCACCAGGGCAGGGGGTCATTATTCCATGCTGCTGGTCCTGTTTCTTATCTGGGCCTAGAGCTGAAATATAACTGAGATCTAGATGTTATCTCTAAGGAAGAGAGGTAGGGGGTCCAAACTGCATGAGTGGCTATATGCTAGGGGAAGAACAGTCACCCTAGGGGGGAAGGTTCTGCCCCACTATTGATTGTCCATTGCTAGGCACTTGGGACTTTTCCATGCTGATGACTTTCTGTACCTATTGTCCTTGCTCTGCTCATATCTATCTAACTGCCTACAATAGAATGGTTATAATATGTCAACAATAAAAATTAAAAATTAAAAAAGAAAAAGAAAATAGCACAATGTCTAGAGTATCACTGTAATGATAATCTTCACTGTTATAGCAACTAATGAGCCCCTTATTCAAATGTACTTGGAAGATTGTCTTGGGGTCTTTCTTCATTAAGCCGGTCTATCTCTATTTCATTAAGCCGGTCTATCTCTATTCTCCTCTGTATTATTTCTTTCCCATATGGTCCACGCTGAAACTGGTTGCTTCCTTGTATCAAATAACAAATAATTAAATGTAAAAAGCTATTCAAACTTTAAAAAAATAGCATTTGCTAATTTTAAGAAAGCTTTTACTTTTCTTTCAATAGTTTATGGGAGCCCTTGCCTCTAACCACTTAAAATAAAGAAAGGTCTTCTATATTTATGGTCCTCTCTCTAAGTATTCTCTGCCTGATGTTTTGTATGTTCGTACATTTCTACATAAATATTAGCTTATTTAATTCTTACAACAACCCTATGGGGTACATACATGTAATAATTCTCACGTGGCAGATGAAGAAATAGGCACAGAGAGTTTAAGTAACTTAGTCACTGTCACATGGCTACACAATGGCAGATCCAGGTTTTGAATCCCAGCAGTGTAGCTCCATAGTCTGTGCCCTTTACCATTATATCACACAACCTTTGATTACTTAGCTTGCTCCATCTGCCAATAATAAGAATTAGGTCTGAAAGAACAATGGTTCTGTGACCAAACAGAAGGCTGGGTGACAGGACAGGTTTTGCAGGCACACCAGCAGAACCTGTTAAAAGATGGTGACTTTTGCCCTGGCAGGTTTGGCTCAGTGGTTGGAGCACCAGCCCCATGAATCAAAGGGTCGCAGGTTCGATTCCCAGTTAAATGCACATGTTTCCATTGGGGGTTTCCCAGGTCTAATAGGAATGAATATGGGAGGCAACTGATTGATGTCTTTCTTTCTCTCTCTCTCCCACATTTCCTTCCCTCTTTTCCATCTCTCTCTCCTCCCTCCTTTTCCCTCTCTCTTGAAATCAATGGAAAAATATCCTCTCAGAGGGTAAAAAAAAAAAAGATGGTATCTTTCCTGGGGAACCTGGGCTGGAAGACTGCTGCTTGACTGCTTTCTGTCAAGGTGGGAGATGAGCTCAAATCAGAGAGCCTCCTTATGCTTTCTTAAGAAAATGATGAAATTTGCTAAAAACATGACTGCAAAAGTTACCACAGCCCTTACTTATTAAAATGCCAGTCACCAAGCTTCTGAATATCTGGAGTCCACCAGCACTAGCCCCTGCAGACCCTGTACCATGCGGTAGAGGGGTCCCTGAGAAAGGCTGAGTGCTCTGTCCATGGTATCTGCGGGTTGTTGTGACTTTGGGGATAAAAGAGGGAGTTAAGGAGAACCATCCCACATCCCAAAACACTGGCCCATGGCCTGCAGCCAGGTCATGGAGGCTATTCACACCTTCTACACAACTACTTGTCCTTGTAGCAAGCCAGTGGCCTAAGCTTGCTTCATATTTTTATGAAAAGTGATCTCCATAAATGTCCATAGGATAGTCACTGTAAGTAGCTTCCCTTCCTTTTACAAGTTGATTTGCAGCCTAATTCTGGCATGGTGGTGTAATAGACGGTGGCTCCAGATGATAGAATTTTAAAAGCCCAGGGACAAATCAAGAACAGTTTGTGGGGCAGGAAGTCCTTTCCTGTGCTCTCCCTTGCTCTACACTTATGCAACCAAGTCACAGTCAAACCATCATTCTCAACTTTGGCTGCCATGGAATCACTGGGGGCTTTAAAACATCTTCATGCCTATAATGCACCCCAGATACTTAAGTTGGAATCTCAGGGGTAGAACCAAGGTAGCTGTAGTTTTCAAACTTCCCAGATGATTCTCATGAAATTTACTAAAAACTCTTCTAGCAAAGGTTGAAATCACTGAGCCAAGTTCTCGCTAGCAATGTGGGAATTTGTGTCTTCTACCTCTAGGAGTTCTGAGTCACTCAGGGAAGTTTTAACATCATGACCAGTCCCTGTGGACTGACAAGCCTTCTCTGTATTCTGCTCTGGGAGGTCCTCTGAGCAGAACTGGAGCAGGATGTGTCTGAGTGTGTCCATGCATGCGCATGTGCTCCTGAGGGATGAGGGCGCAGAGTTCTGTGTCAGGAAGGCTTTAGCTCTGACTGCTAAGCTCTGAGGAATAGTTGGCCTCAAAAAGATTGGTTGTACATGGCTTCCAAGAGGGCTATGAGTTCTCTGTGAATGTGACAGATTACCTCATCTAGGGGAAACACTGCACTTCTCTCTTTCTCTCTCTCTCTCCTCAGCATCCTCATGTCTGAGAGCGCCTTGTCACCAGCAAAGCTGGGGAACCAAGTCATGAGGGTCACCATAGGAACAGGATGAAATCAGGAGACTCTGGCCCAATGAGATCTGTGGTAGGGCTGATATTTAATAAGAGCAGTGCCCCACCCAATGGGAACTGAAATGGTGACCAGAGTGTTCACAAGTATTTAAGATGGCACAGGTGCACAGGACAGATGCTTGTGTGGACAGGAAGACACACTCCCCAGGGCTCCAGCTCTCATTGCAGCAAGGCTCCATTCCCAGAAAACAAAGCCTTTAAGAACCAACTACAGGGGCAATTTTGCCTATTTTTACAAGTTTTAATATATAGGATAGGAAACTAATTAACATATGTGTTGGATGCTCCACATTTAGTAAATTATTTAATCCTCAAAATAGCCCAGACACAGGTAGGTATTTTTACCCCAGTTACAAATGATACAACTGGACATGTTGGAAATTAAGTGAATTTTCCAAAGGGGACAATTTTCAGGATTCCTTTCCACTCCTCCTTTTTCTGGCTCCAGAATCTGGTCTTTGCTCCAGCCCAGGCTGCCATGGGGTCCCTGTTGAGGCTTCTGGTGTAACCAGTGATAGTGTTTACATCACAAACTCCCATTTCTTAAGCACTCTGTATGGGGGTATTTTGCTTTAATTATCTCAGTTAGTTCTCACCACCAACCCGGGAGTGAGGCGTATTCTACCCATTTCACAGATGGAAACCAGACTCTGAGAAGTCAAGCGACTCCTTGAGGACACACAGCAGATGCAGAGACAAATTCAGGGCCAGGTTTGTACTCCATTCTCACCAAAGAACTCAGGAAACTTTAAAACCCAAAGTGCTCAGGGACTTAGGATAGAATTCCAGACTCCAGCAGGGTGTCAAAGGAGATGCCTTAGGGTGTAAAGGCAGGGCAGCCCCACTGACTCAAACCACAGCACCAGTAGGTGCTTTCTCACTCCATCCCTGATGAAGGGCTGCAGGAACTTCTAAAGTGACTTCAGACCCCGGAGCCTGCTTGGCAAGGCAATGGGATTATGTGAGCAGCATGACTACATTTCTTTTCTCAGAAACATGTTCATAGCATTGCAGCAGAGTCATTTTGCACTTTTTCTGCAATCCAAATTCATATAGAATTATTTGTCCTCATCAGGCAAATGCAGACAATCAGTACCTTCCTTCTCTGATAATGACCCCAGAGAGACACCTACTCAAAGGCACTCGAAGATCATAAACACAGAGATGGCTGAGATTTGTGGGCAAATGATGAACAAAATTTATTATATTTTCACAAGTTTCTAAATAAAAAAAGACTCTCTTCCTTTAAGGCTCATATACTTTCACTTTTAGTACTCCTCTCATTTTGTCCTTTCTATTGAGGCATTTCATTTTCAAGAAGTCTCCATCTCCCTTATTTACATGTGAAAAAACATGGAGCATCATGTGGTGAAGGTTTGGGCAGACACTGAATTTCATTCAATTCTCATTTCCTCTCTGACAGTCACCATTGAATCAATCATGTTCTCCTTGCCCTCTCTCTGACCACCTCAGAGATCCCAAATCGCTTTTCATCTCATGTGTCAATCACCCTCAGACCATGTCCACTTTTCATTACTAACAAGCCATCACATGACCTGCTAATCTGTCACTTTCTGACAGCGGTTAGTGTGCCAATTGATTTAATTAGCAATCAATTAGCTTGTTACTATTGGAAGTAATTACCTTTTATAGAGAAAAGAGGCAGCTGGTGAGGGCAATAAAATTGCACTCATAAAACTGCATTTACTTCCCTCTGCACGGGAGAACCACCACACTCATGGGCTAGCCAAATTATGGGTGACATGCACATTTTGTGACTAGTCCCTGGGGAGGTATGCCCCCTCCTTATTATGTGTCATTGATATTACCCAGAATTGGTATTTTCAGGAAAGATTGGGTTAATGTTTTATGTTCTTGCTCTTATACATACAATTTTCAAAAGGCTTATGTTTGGAGCCAGGAAAAGAATTTGGAAATACACTTAGAACCTCCCTTTTCCAAAAATGGACTTAGTAATGTCCAGAGAGACCAAGTGTCTGGCCCAAGGTTGCACAGCTAACCATGCTGGAGGCCTAAGGGGAGAGTATCCTCCAGACTTCCAGCCTCTACCCGGGAAGGAGCCTCTTTGCACCATCCCTGCGCCTCTGAAAGTTTGCCTCTGTCTGCCTGGAAGACCAGCTTTATGGGCACTAAGAGTGGACATATTCAAAGAGAGTCCCTCAAAATTGTGAAGATAAAAGACACTGATTTTAGAGTCACATTTTGAAAATGTGGAGAGAGAAAATTCTGCCACCCAGTGAGATTCGTGCAGCATCGGGTGGCACAGAAAAGTCACAATTTTCAGCACGATTGCCTCTTCCTGTACACACAGACTTCAAATGTGTCCCGACCCCCTCCTGACCCAGGGCAGCAGTACATTTCCCCCGTTTCACTGTTAGATTAGCCTCCAAACTGCTCCCCAGGCACGTGATGACTCGCTACATTAGCTCGGTAGTGAAGGAGAGGCAGTAATGAGATGACTAAGGAGACCCGGATTCCATTCATCATCCTGTTTGCTCCAATATAAGTGTTCTTTTATCAGCACTATTGGTACTGATGTCATCGCAGGAGGCATAAATCACCTCACCAGTGACAGGGTCCTATTAAGGGTCACGGCCTAAAATCATTATTGACAAATTAAGGATCACACTTGGCCATTTTGTCGACGTGCCCTCAATTGGGGGTATGGCCTGGTTCCTGTATCTGGTTGGCAATTAAATAGTCATTTAGAGTCCTGAACAACCCCTCTGCGAATTCAAAGAGCAGCCACCCCATCCTCTCCCTCAAGTGTGAGAAACTCGAAGTTGACTTCAGCAGAAGCAAGGAACTCCTTGGCAGAGTCCTGCATCCTTGTCATCAACTCTGCTCATCCCAGCAGCTGCAGGGACACATCACATGGCATTATCGAGCACAGAATGGCACACCCTGGCTTGGAGCAAAGGCAGGGACCAGAGATTTGCCAGAGAATCACTGAGGGACCTCATTTGGAATGCTGTCACCTCTGTCCTTATCTGTCCCTACCTAATGTGACTGCAACGGACTTTTGTGGAGGGTGGATGACATGTGGGTGAGAGGGAAAGGAGGAAGGATTATTGCCATCATTTTTCTATAACTTTGATACCCCTAAAAGAAAAGTGGCCTTTCCTGCAATATTTGGTAAGATCAGCTCCCTTATCACTTTTAGGGTGAACAAAAAAATTGGCTTCCTACTTCAGTATTCCCAACTTCTGAACCATAACTACCATTTGAAAAAGGTTATCTGGGTATAGAAGTAAATGCAACTGTGCAGATCCCTGGATCATTGGCAGATTTTCGCACTCCATAGATCATTTTGAACAATATGGGCCAAAATGATGCTGAAAAATGTTTTCAAATCACATGAATAAACACCTCATCAGGTTGTTGGTTGGAAAGAGTCAATATTGTCAAGACGACAGTTTACACAAAATTATTCTACAAATCCAATGCAATTCTACACCAGTTTTTAATGTCTGTGTGTATGTGAACATAAAAAAAAATGGTTCTATAGTTCAGATGGAAGAATAAACAGGTGAAACTATGCAGAAAAATTCTGTAACATAAGTGTAACAGAGGACTCTTTGTTCCAGCAGGTTCTAAAACACATTACAAAGCTATAGTAACCAAAATAGTGTGCAGGAGCACCAGATGGATGAGCAAAACAATGGAAAAGAAATCCAGAAACAAACACAGATACAAGAATTTTATACCGAAAATAATGTTTCAAATAACAGGGAAGAAATTATTTGATAATTAATATTATTAAAAATGACTAATATTTTGGAGATACGATTAAATTCTTAATGCATACATTATAAAAATTAAATTCCTTAAAAATATGAATGTAAAACATGAAGCCACAAAAGTAATAAAGAAACTTGCAGATAAAAATTATAATTTTTGGAGAAGGAAGACCTTCCTAAATATGAGATAAAAAAAGAATCTTTAAAACAATAAAAGTGAAAATTTTAATTATGAGAATATGGTAACAAAATTAAAATTAATAATAAACACAAACTCAGAACACAGACAGGGCGGGGCAAAAGTAGGTTTATGATTGCAGTATGTGAAATATGAAGTTTATTCTTATTATTTTTATTAATTATTTTATCATTTTTTATACAAACAATGGTAAACCTACTTTTGTCCACCCTTTACATAAGGTGTTTACTTAGTGGAAAGATGGTCTTAGTGTCTTTTTTTTTTTTTAACAAAAAGCAGGTTGCAAGGCATGAAAATACACAGATTTGCACAAAAGGAAAATGTACATATACATAGAATTTAAAACTTTGATAGACTTTGATCTAAATGTCCAATTTAATTTACTTTAATTTGGATATGGTTATGAGTTTGAGTGTCATATTAATTTTTTTCTCTTTTGGAAAGCAGTGCAAATGATAATTTTATTTATGTAGGCAGATTATACATGGAAAGAAAATATTAAGTAGCAACGTAATAAAGAAATGATTTCTTTGGGGGCCTTAAATTCCAACTTGTATTGTTTCCTTGTGGAATCATTTGATCAAAGTGAAATAAATTCCAAAAATTTAACTGGGCCTGGTCAGCCTTCCCTGCCATCCTAGGTAATCACTGGAACTTTCGATCTTTTGCAAAAGCATAAGCAATACTTGTGACTGAAACCTTAGATGGAGTTCATTCCTCCAAGCAATACCTTTATTTATTCCAGTCAACTTCCTGGCAGGATAGGTGTTTTTTTTTTAATAAGTGTTCTGAACAGAATACATGGAAATAGTAGAGATAAATCTGCTACTGGGTGCCAGGAGAGAGAGGGTAGGGTATCAATACTTAAGCTTACAGCAAAAATGAGCCCAAGGCATGGACCAAGTGAAAATGCAAGAACTCTGACCATGGGCATCAGCAACTGCTGAATTTTTTATATTGATTCTTCTCACATTTATCCAAGAATCTTCACAAAACATGTACAGAATATTTTGATACAATTTCTGAGGGAACTGACCCCCCTATGATCTCTAATTGAAGAACCCTAGTTCTGTTCATTAGATGGGTCTGCCATACACATTGGGAAGTAACTCTTCTTTTCAGAGTGGTGGTCTGCCTTGGTGAAGAAATTGCAGAAGTGGGGATTATAGGGACATTCCAAGGGGCTGAATCTGGTGGTATGGGAGTCTTTTCCAGTAGCCTCCCTTCATATCTGATTTTAGAGTCCTAAATGAAGAAGTCCCTCTTGAAGAAGGTAGATGGGATTAGTCAACCAGAGACCACCCAAGCAGGGCAAGAACCCAATACAAATATTGATGACTGAGAAATGAAGTTAGGAAAATAAGAAACAAGGGAGAAGGAATGGGGACCAAGATCAAATGGGTACCGGAAGGGCTGTGGATAGGGATTATTGACTTTGGCTAGTTCTCACACTCCCATGTAGGATTTTCCCCAACTCCAGCCTCACCCAAGCCCCACCTGAAATAATCTTTACCTAAATCAACTTCCTTTTTTACCTGTGCAAGTTCACTTAAAAGTTTTAAACTTTGTATGTTGCTATTAAATGGAAACCAGTCTCATTTACCAAAAGAGATGATAACTGTAAAAGTTTATACAACAAAAACCAAACATTAATATTACATTTCCTGCTGGAGGTTCTGAGCTCAATGTCTCTGTTAAAAGGGATGTTAGCTTGAGTTTGGGAAGTGAAATCAACCTGCACAGAGATTTTGTCCTGGAGCTCATCCAAGGAGAACTGTTGTATTGTTTTCTTTCTTTGTTTCCATTTTAGAAAATTAAATTACTTTTTAATTGAGGTTTCATTAGCATACAATGTATATTAGTTTCAGGTGTACAATATATTGATTTGATATTTGTATATTGAAAAATAATCACCACAATAAGTCTGGTTAACATTCATCGCCATACATAGATAACATTTTTTTTCTTGTGATGAGAACTTTTAAGATCTATGCTCTTAGCAAGTTTCAAGTATACAGTACAGTATTATTAACTGTAGTCACTACACTGTGCATGACATCCCAAGACTGACTTAGTTTATAACTGGAAGTTTGTATTTTTTGACCTCCTTCAATCCATTTCATTCACTTCCTGGCCCCTCACCTTTGATAACCACCAATCTGTTCTCTAACTAAAAACTAGGGTTTTTGTCTGGTTGTGTGAATTTTTTTTTTTTAAGATTTAACATATAAGTGAGATCATATGGTATTTGCCTTTCTCTGATATATTTCATTTGGCATAACATTCTTTTTTTTATTGTGTTACATGTATACATATCTCCCCATTGCCCCCCCTCTCACAGGCATACCCCAACCCCCCAGTGTCTATGTTCATTGGTTATGCTTATATGCATAGATACAAGTCCTTTGATTGATCTCTTATCTACCCCACCTCTTCTTAATCTTCCTGCTATAATATCACAGTCTGTTTGATGCTTTACTGCCTAACATTCTTTATCAAGTCCCTTATCCATTCATCTGCTGATGGACACTTAGATTGTTTCAAAAGGAACTGCTCTTGTTCTCTATGAGTTCCAATGGCTTTGAACTACTTTTAAAATATTTTTTGTTCAGCACTTAAAAATCATAATCACCCTGACCTCATCAAAATTACCTGTAAACCTCTCATTGTATGTCCTTCTTTCTCAGGACACACTGCCAGGAGGTACAGGGACTGGCGGGATGCAAAGGCTGGGAACAGGGTGGCCCGAAAAGAGGGGACAGTGCACCTGAAGCCTTGATGCTTGACAACTACAGGATGACCACTAGCCTGTTCACCCAGGAAGCAAAGGCATTCAAGGGCAGTTGCCAGAGCCAGGCTGTGAGCTAGCATGCTCCTGTTATCCTGTGCAGAGAACTAGCTCTGAGCCTACAGGACAGAGGGTGCCCTTGAGCAGGATGAACTAACCCCCAGCAAAGGCTTTGAGAAAGGGAGACAGAAGTGTGAGTCCATGGGGAAGATTCAGGAGAGCATGGAAGAGTGGGCTCAGGGCTATCAAGGTAGTCACCTGTATGGTGAGCTTTCAGGTAGAGCCCTGGCACAGTGTGTTGGGGAGCAGGTGTGCCTGGGGACTTCTATCTAACCTCCTTCTGCTGCACACCATGCCTCACCTGACAGACGCATGGATTATAGGGTGGCAGGGCTTGGGACTACCCAGTCCAAGTCCCTCATCTTATAACTGGAAGACTGCAGTCCAGCGCAAACTGTGACTGATTCAACTGCAGAGTGGTCGGTACTTGTCCCTGGGGACCAGCTCATGTCTGCCAGCTGTGAGCCCAGAATCTTCATGCTACACAGGCTGCTAGGTGCACACTCATTTCTGACTGCCCCTGCGAACAGTTCTTCCTGGCAACCTCCAGGCGAGAAGACATATGGTAGCATTGACACCCCTACAACCTTGATTTGGGGGAGCTCTCCTGACAACCCAAAACTTCAGAGAATATTTTTTTTATTTCTTCCTTCCTTCCTTCCTTTCTTCCTTCCTTCCTTCCTTCCTTCCTTCCTTTCTTTCTTTTTTTTTTTTTTTTAAATCAAACCTGAAAACATTTGCAAATATGTTCTCCCATACAGTGGTCTTTCTTGTTGTTTTGTTGATGGTTTCTTTTGCTTTTTATTTTGATGTAGTCCCATTTGTTTATTTTTTCTTTAGCTTCCATTGCCTTTGGAGCAGTATCAGTGAAGAAGTTCTTTCAGCATATGTCTGAGATTGTGCTGCCTGTGGATTCCTCTAATATTTTTATGGTTTCCCTTCTAATGTTTAAGTCCTGTACCATTTTGAGTTTATTTTTGTATTTGGTGTAAGTTGGTGGTCCAGTTTCATTTTTTGCATGTATCTGTCCAATTTTCCCAACACCATTTGTTGAAGAGGCTATCTTGGTTCCATTGAATGTTCATGCCTCCTTTGTCAAATATTAGTTGAGCATAGTGGTTTGGGTGGATATCTGGGTTCTCTATTCTATTCCATTGGTCTATATATCTGTTTTTGTGCCAGTACCAGGCTGTTTTGAGAACAGTTGCTTTGTAGTATAGCTTGAAATCTGGTATTGAGATCCCACCTACTTTATTCTTCTTTCTCAGAATTGCTATGGCTATTCGTGGTCTTTTTGGTTCCAGATGAATCTATGAAAAATTTTTCTAGGTCTGTGAAATATGTCGTTGGTATTTTAATGGGTAGTGCATTGAATCTATAGATTGCTTTGGGTAGTATGGACATTTTAATGATGTTGATTCTTCCAATCCATGAGCATAGTATGCTCTTTCATCTGTTAACATCTTCCTCTATCTCTTTTTTCAGTATGGGAGAACATATTTGCAAATGTTATCACTGATAAAGGTTTAATCTCCAAAATCTACAGCCAACTTATACAACTTAATAAAAGGAAGATAAACGATCCAATAAAAAAATGGGCAACAGACCTAAATAGAACCTTTTCGAAAGACGACAGAAGGAAGGCTAAGAGACACATGAAAACATGTTCAAAGTCACTAATTATCCAAGAGATGCAAATCAAAATGACAATGCGATACCATCTTACACCTATCAGAATGGCAATCATCAACAAATCAACAAACAACAAGTGTTGGTGAGGATGCGGAGAAAAAGGAACCCTTGTGCACTGTTGGTGGGAATGCAGACTGGTGCAGACACTTTGGAGAATAGTATGGAGTTTCCTCAAAAAACTAAAAATGGATCTCCCATTTGACCCTGTAATCCCACTCTTAGGAATTTATCCTAAGAAATTACAAACACCAATCAGAAAGGATTTATGCACCCCTATGTTCATAGCAGCACAATTCACAATAGCTACAATTTGGAAACAGCCTAGGTGCCCGTCAGCAGATGAGTGGATCAGAAAACTGTGGTACATCTACACAATGGAATTCTATGCTGCCATTAAAAAGAAGGAACTCTTACAGCAACCTGGATTGAACTGGAGAGCCTTATGCTTAGTGAAATAAGCCAGTCAATGAAGGAGAAGCACCACATGATCCCACTCATTTGTGGATTATAAAGAACATTGTAAACTGATGAACAAAAGGATAGATACAGAGGCAGTAAAGCATCAAACAGACTGTGAAATTATAGCAGGAAGATTAAGGAGAGGTGGGGTAGATAAGAGATCAATCAAAGGACTTGTATCTATGCATATAAGCATAACCAATGAACATAGACACTGGGGGGTTGGGGTATGCCTGGGAGGGAGGGGGGCAATGGGGAGATATGTATACATGTAACACAATAAAAAATGTTTTAAAAAAAAGAAATCAAACCTGTTCTTAGAGATATTGAAGACTCACCATGCCCTTCTGAACTCCTCCCCCCCACACACACACCCCAGACATATAGTTCCAGTCTATAACACTTAGAACTTCCTTCTGGAACAGCAGCTGCCTCCACCTTGCTGACTCCTGTGCAGTCATGCTCCCTCACTCATCTGCTCTGAGTGGAGGCAGAGAGCATGGCACAGGCCTCCTCACTCCAGCTGTACCTCAGGTCCCTGTGTCCACCCATGTCCAGGATGAACTGTGAGGGCTTAACCAGGTCATGGCCACATTCCACCTTCATAAATGGAGAGTATTAGACTATTGCAATTCCCAAGCCAAGTTCCTTTAGCTCTCAAATCCTGAAAACATCTGCAGAGAGGAGGAGAAGAAGGAGGAGGGGGCAGTGGGAGCGAAGTACTTTTCTGGGAAGAACTAAGTGAGAGAGCTCAAATATGAAATGCCCTGTGGGGACAATGGGAAAACATGAAGGGGGCATATGGCATGGTGCTCAACTTCCACCACATACTGCCATATAGAGGCCTCATCACCTGGCTGCCTCGCTCTGTGTTAACAGGTGCTAGAGGACAAAGAAACAGAAAGAGTCCTTGCCTTGGAGGCTGTCACAGTGCAGCTGGTGTGCCCAATGAGTGACTCTCCCTTTCCTTCTCTGTATCACCCACATCAAGCACCATGCCCGCCTTGTCCTGAGAGCTCACTATATGCTGGACCATCTCCTGCTTGGCTCTGAAATGTATGACTGTACACATGTACCTACCTGACTGTCTCCTTCGCAATGCCTCCCTGAGGGCATTGGCTTTACCTTTCCTTTCTGTATCACCCACACCAAGCACTATGCCTGGGTCATCACGGGCTAAGCCAATGACAGGTGAACAGATAAAGGAATGGATGGGTGGAGAGAGAGAATGTGTTCAGGAAGTAGAGAAGTCTCTGGGAGCCTTGTTAGCTTCAGAAGGATCAGGGGTTGATTGCACTTGTGGGATGAGGTACTCTGCATGCACCACACTGGTCGTTAGCACAGTCATATGTGTCCTTAGCTGGCAGTTTGCTATGCATCTTCCTCAGCTGTTTCCTGTGCTTCTGCAGTTGTATTTACATACATACTTTCCTTTAAGACATGGATGGTGCCATACACATCACTCTAGAAATTGCTTTCAGACTTAACCATGTATCATAGATTTGTTCTGTATTTTTTTTTGTTCATGTCTGTGTTGTTCCCAATTGAACACAGTGTATTTATTCCCCTATTAATGGGCATTTACAACATGTTCAACTTTGTATCTTTCTTCATTACTTCAAATTTTGCTGTAGGAAACATCCCGTGTATATATTCTCATTATTTTATTTTCATTTCTGTAGAATACATTCTTCTATGAAATACTGCTGTTTCTTAAAGTATGTATATTTAAAATTGTTATTGAGCAAATTTATATGCAAAAATTTATACTTTCAGCAGTAAAATGTGAGAGTGCCCATTTCCCCACACTCACCAGTATTATGTTGTCAATTAAAACTACGTTTTTGACAATTTGGTACATACAAAATATACTGTCATTATTGCCTTAAACTGCATTAAAATATTTTTTCAAACAAGTTAATATTCCTATGCATATTGCATGTTACTATTTCTTTTCATTAATTTCCTGGTTATTTTCACTTCTTCTACTGAATTATTTGCTGTTGTTTTTTCTTATAGAAGATCATTATATATTAGAGAAATTAACATTTGCCTATTTAGGTATATTGTAAATATTTAGTAACATCTACCACTCACAAACTTTTCCTCTGGCCAAATTATCACTTATTTTCCTTTTATAATTTTGGGGTTCGTGTCTTACTTAAAAAGGCCTTACTCACCCCAAACTACAGATTATAGTAATCTCTATAGCAATCTAAATTAATTAATCACAGGCTTTCATAGTTTTGTGTTTATATCTCTAAATTCCATGGATTTTTATTTAAATAAGTTAAATTTCATTGTTTCTCAAAAGGAAAGCCAGTTGTCCTTACATCATTTATTAAATAATCTATTATTTTCTTATACATTTGAAATGCTTTTTTAAATGAGATTTTCTCTAAGTCTATTAATAAGTTAAGTCAAGGACAGTGGTTTTCAAAGTACAGTCTAGGGAGTTCTGTGGTTCTCTAAGATCCACTAAGCTCAAATCTATTTTTATAAAAATATTAATATGCTGTCATAACAATACTCTAACTCTCATGAATGTACACTCAAGTTTTCCAGGGCTATGTGACATGTCCTGAGGCCATTACTGTGATGGCTACTAGAGTGTGTGTTGGTATTTTCCTGCATTTCCATTTTCCTGTTTTAATTTCTAGTAGGGTAAATATTGATAGCTATAACTCACACCCAAAAGAATGGGATCCTCAATAATTCTTTTAAATAATGTAAAAGGATTCTAAAACCAAAAAACATGGGAACTCTCAGTCTAGGCAGATTTGGCATGTTTTATTCTGTGACTTTGAATTTCTTCTGGCACATTTACCTAACACAAGAGTACACGTACCCTAGACTGAGAAAGGAGCAGTATAAACAGACAGAGAAAGCACAGCTCTCAAAGGGTTATGCCTTGTCTTTTGTCACCTCCACTTATTGTTTCTGTCAATTTGGCCAAAGGGTCTAGCCCAATACAGCCCCTAGAATGTGTTTTACCATATTCTCCTCTTTATTTACCACTCATTCATTTCAGATTGAGACACATTTATTTCTGATTCTTGAGATTTCTGGTTTGCAAATGGGATCTACCAGTCATCTAATTTTATGGTCCTTACTCATCCCAATGCTCTTTAAGAAAGAAGACCAGTTTGTGTTTTACTGGTCAAGAGATAGAGTAGAATTCCTGGCCGGAGGGTATTTGATCATTTATTTTCTGGATAATGCCACATTCTATACCATGGGAGACCTGGGCCCTTGAGCTCAGCCTAATGTCCTTAAATCACTGCAACTTTCAAGCCTCCATGGGCAGCCAGCCCTGCCAACATATAGGGATATAATAAGATGGGAAAAGAAAAGGGTCATTAAAATATCAAGTTTAGGATAGACTTAGAGGGTTCTTTCTCACCCTGCAGAAAGGTGTTGCAGATCCAAGATGGAGGAATAGGTAAAAACCTACACTGCTGCTTCGCACAACAATTGCAAAACTACAACTAAAAGACAGAACGAACATCATCCTGAACCACAGGAAAGCTGGCTGAGTGGAAATTCTACAACTAGAAGGAAAGAGAGTGGCTCACAGAGACCCAGACGAGCTGCAAAAAGTTGAGGTACAGAGACGCGGGAGGAGAGAGTGGGTGCTGGCTGGATTTCTCTGGTGGGATGGAGATGGAGACTCCCAATGGCATTGAACCCCTTATCCTACAACACTAAACCCCAGGTCCGGCCGAAACTCATATGGGGGGAGTTTGTACTGTGAAAAGGAAGAAGTGAACGGAAATGTGGGGGAGTCACAGGAGGGCAAAAGTTGGGTGGCACACACAGCACTGCCCGCAGAAGACCGACTGCTGATTGTGCCACTGGCTTTCACAAGAGGGCGGGAGACAAAGCATCCCAACCACATCACTTCTAACTCCACTAAACCCCAGATTCGGGCGAAGTCCTGGGGACCAAGATTCATATGATCCTGGAGCGCAGGGGAGCCGGAAAGGCAGCAGTCTAGAGGCACTGCGAGAGAGTGTGCACACACAGGGACCATTCCAGCGATTACCCAGTCTCATGAGACTCAGGGGCCCCCTGGAGGGCAGGGCCGACTGGAAGGCAAGGCGGTCCATTAAGCCCTGAGAGTCCACCCATCCCAAGCTCAACAGAGAGGCTTTTGCAGTTTTGCAAGTCTGGTAACATAAGGCTGAATCCAACACAGAAGTTCTCCAGGAATAGTGAAAATGCCGAGACAAGGGAAGAGATCACAAACAAAAGAAATGGAGGAAAACAAACTACTGGATATAGAGTTCAAAACCATGCTTATAAGGTTTTTCAAGAAAATCCTAGAAAAGTTGAATAAAGTTAGTGAGACCCAAGAGGAGATGTAAAAGAACCAAACTAGAGATGGAAAAGGACCAATTAGAAATTAAACATACACTGACTGAAATAAAAAATATTATACAGAGACCTAACAGCAGGAAGGCAAGAATCAAGTCAAAAATTTGAAATATAAAGAAGCAGAAAACACTCAACTGGAAAAGCAAGAAGAAAAAAGAATAAAAAAATGTGAAGATAATGTAAGGAGCTTCTGGGACAGCTTCAAGCATACCAACATCAGAATTGTGGGGGTGCCAGAAGAAGAGAGAGAGCAAGATACTAAAACCTACTTAAAGAAATAATGACTGAAAACTTCCCACATGTGGTAAAAGAAATAGACTTACAAGTCCAGGAAGCACACAGAATCCCATGTAAAAGGAATCCAAAGAGGACTACACCAAGACACATCATCATTAAAATACCAAGAGCAAAAGACAAAGAGAGAATATTAAAAGCAGCAAGAGAAAAATAGTTCATTATCTACAAGGGAACACCCATACGATTGTCAGTTGATTTCTCAACAGAAATGATGCAGGCCAGATGGGAGTGGCAAGAAATATTCAACATGATGAATAGCAAGAACCCACAGCCAAGAATACTCTATTCAGCAAAGCTATCATTCAGAATTGAAGGGCAGATAAAGAGCTTCACAGATAAGAAAAAGCTAAAGGAGTCATCAACTCCAAACCAGTATTATATGAAATGCTAAAAGGTGCTCTTTTAGAAGAGGAAGAAGAAAAAGGTAAAAGACAAAAAATCATGAACAACTAATACATATCTATCAACAAGTGAATCTAAAAATTAAGTGAATTAAAAATTTGATCAACAGAATAAAGTGGTGAATATAATAGAATCAGGAGTACAGAAAGGGAGTGGACTGATAATTCTCAGGGGAAAAGGGGGGAAAGGTGTACAGGGAGAGACTGGACAAAAATCATACACCTATGGATGAGGTCAATGGGCGGGAGGGAAGGGTACTGGGAAGGGTGGGAGTCAGTTGGAGGGGAGCTATGGAAGGAAAAAAAGAGAAACAAATGCAATAATCTGAATAATAAAGATTTAATTAAAAAACAAAAACAGGAGAGAAAATGGCGGCAGAGTAGACAGATGCATCTGGAGCTTTGTCGCTGGGCTGAGAGTCACACTGGGAGTGTTTGTTGGCAAGTTGAATCAGTTATTCTCCAGGAGAATGTGGGGAACTGCTGGACGGGGCTCTCCTGGCCAGGCAGCCCCACTGCCACGGGGATTTTGTCTGCCCGCGGAGACCAAACCATCTTGCAGAGGGAGGTGGATGTCTGCGGTGGTCTGAAGCCGGTGGCTGGGGCACCCATCGAGCAGCTGGGGACCCAGGGACCCAGAACTCTACTCTCCAATCGGCGCAGATAAGCGGCAAAATCAGAGATCCACAGAGCACACTGAAAGGTCAGATTTTGCCTGGGATAAGAGGGAGGTGGATGTCTGAGGAGGTCTGAAAGCTGCAGCTGATGGAGGCACCCACCGAGCAGCCGGGGACCCAGAGCACGGCTCTCCAGGGGGCGCGCACAAGCGGGCTGCAGATTCAGAGATCCACGTAGTGTGCGGAAGGGTCAGATTTTGCCTGGGCCAGGGTGAGGTCTCCTACCCCCTAACAACAGAGACGAGCACACTGTGGGAACTGGGCTGCAGGAAAGCTGCCTCTGGAGAGGTCCACAGAGGTGATCAGGGCATGATCCCTAAGTCTGGAGGCAAACTCTCTGAGCTGTTGACAGAGGGGAGCTCTGGAAAACGACTCGTTTTATTCTGGGGCAGAGGGACAGCCTGGGAGATATTACAGTATCCCCGCTGCAAAATCCCTACAGACTGGCTTTGAGAACCACAGAGTAGCAGGATCTGAGCACAGCCTAGAGAGGTCCTGTGCTTTGTCTCAGAGATCAATTCCGAAACACTGCCACCCAGTGGATGACACACAAATTGACTCTCGCATAACCACAAAAGAATAAAGAGATTAAAACACAAGAGGGGAACACAGGGAACTGCAATACCTTCCCTACTGGGAAACAGGAGTGTCAAGCAGAATAATAGTGGAAGTGTGGGACCATTCTATTTTTTTTTCTTTTTTTTCTTTTTTTTCTTTTTCCTTTTTTCTTTTTTTTCCTTTTTTTTCATTTTTACATATTTTAATTAACAGACTGTTTTTTCTTTCTGCCTCTATTGATTTTACCTTTTTAATTATTACATTTTTGTTTTAAACTAGTATTATTAATTACTACTACTACTTTACTTTTTGGAAAAAAACAAGTGTCATTTTGTTTTCTCTTTATTTTATTTTGGAATTAGAGTTCTATATTCTATTTTCATCTTTCCTTTAGCATAATTTTACTCCAACTCAACTCTACCTTTATGCCAACACTTTCCTCCGAACTTTCCCCATTTTGTTGTCTTGTTTACCTTTCCCTTTTCCAACTTTAGATTCTCCCTATTCTTTCCCTTTACCTGGTTAAAATTTCACCCCATTTATATATCTAATTTCAAATCCCCTACTACAAGTCCACACAAACCTCTCCCTTCTTGTCTTCACTAGCCAAAAAGTTGTTTTTTTCTCTATATCCTTTTGTTGCTATTTGCCTGAAAAGTGATTATATCAATTTTTTGAAATTTTTGTGAGATTGTTTTAGTTTATTTTACTTGTTTTATTTTGCTTTTTGCTTGCTTTGTTTTTTACCTCTCTTTTCCCTCACCTCCCTCGATACCAGTTGCTATTTGCAGTTTGTATTAATCTCTAGGTACTGGTTGCTGGCCTTTATTGGGATTAGTGACTGTTCTATTGGAGTTGTCTCCTGACATTTATATTTTGTTCCCCTTTTCTCTCTTATACGCTTTCTTTTCTCTCTGACTTTTTTCTCTTCCTGTTTTCTTCTCCTTCTTCTCCTTTTTATTTTCTTATTTTATTTTATTTTTTTGTTCATTCATTTATTTTTTTTCTCTCTCCCAATTTGATTTTGGCATTTCTTTCTTTTCTTTTTTCCTCATTTTCCTTTTCTTCTGTCTCTAGTTACCCCTAATTTGTCTTTCATTGGTGGTCACCTTATTTGTGATTATTAACATCTTGAATACATTTCTACTCAGTGCCTTGTGTGGTGTACCTGGTCGTGTTGTAGTTTGTGCCTTTCAATCAATGTAGGAGAGAGAATTACATAACCAGACACCAGGAGAAGAAAGACCATGGGCAGAAAAAGAAACAGCCCACATAAGACAGAAAGGCAGGTATCACCAGAAAAGGAAGTAAACGAAATAAAAGCAGAAATAAGCCTTCCATAGAAAGAGTTCAGATAAATGATCATAAGGTGGATGAAAAGAATGGAAGACAAAATCGACAATGTGAGTAAGAGCCAAGAGGAAATGAAGAAGACCCAAGAAGAGATGAAGAAGCAGCAAGAAGAAATGCAGAAGAACCTACAGGAGGTGCAGAATAAACAAGAAGAAATGAAAAATGACATCACTGCTACAAAGAACTCAATAGAAAGCATCAAAAGTAGACTAGAAGAAGCAGAGGACCTCATCAGTGAGCTAGAAGACACGGTAGGAAAAAATACCCAAATGCAGCAGCTTCTAGAAAAAAAAAGTTAAAAAGCAAGAGGAGAGCCTAAGGGAACTTTGGGATAACATGAAACAAAACAACATCCGCATAATTGGGGTTCCAGAAAGAGTAGAAACTGAACAAGGATTAGAGAATGTGTTTGAAGAAATAATGACAGAAAATTTCACCAATATAGGAAAGAAAAAACCCACACAAATCCAAGAAGCTCACAGAGTCCCTAGCAAAATGAACCCCAACAAACCGACACCAAGGCACATTATAATCAAATTGGCAAGCACTGACGACAAAGTAAGAATCTTAAAAGCAGCCAGAGAGAAACAGAAAGTTACCTACAAAGGAACCCCCATAAGACTAGCTACTGACTTCTCAACAGAAACTCATCAGGCCCAGAAGGGAATGGAATGCAATATACAAAGTCATGCAAAGGAAGGGTCTGAATCCAAGAATACTGTACCCTGCAAGACTCTCAGTCAAAACTGAAGGTGAAATCAAAAGCTTCACAGACAAAAAAGGACTAAGGGAATATATTACCACCAAACCAGCAATGAAAGAAATGTTAAAGGGTCTGCTGTAATAAAAAGAAAGAGAAAGCGAAGAAGGAACTCAAGGGTAAAGACTAAAAATGGCAACAGATAAGTACTGATCAATAATAACTTTAAATGTAAACGATTAAATGCTCCAATCAAAAGACATAGAGTAACCGATTGGATAAGAAAACATGATCCATATATCTGCTGTCTGCAGGAAACCCACCTCAGGAAAAGAGATGCACACAGATTGAGGGTGAAGGGATGGAAGATGGTATTTCAGGCAAATGGAAATGAAAGAAAAGCTGGGGTTGCAATATTTATATCTGACAAATTAGATCTCAAAGTGAAGGGCATAATAAGAGATAAAGAAGGCCACTTCATAATACTAAAGGGAACAATCCAACAAGCAGAAATAACTCTGGTAAACATATATGCACCCAATATAGGAACACCTAAATACATAAAAAAACTCTTGGAGGATATTAAGGGAGAGATTGACAGCAATACAATCATAGTAGGAGACTTTAATACACCACTGTAACCACTGGACAAATCCTCTAAACAAAAAATCAGCAAAGAAACATTAATCCTAAATGACTCAGTAGACCAGAAGGAATTAATTGACATCTTCAGAACATTTCACACCACAGCCACAGAATATGCATTCTTCTCTAGTACACATGGGTCATTTTCAAAGATAGATCATATTTTGGGTCATAAGAAAAGTCTCTTCAAATTCAAGAAGATAGAAATCATATCAAGCATTTTCTCAGACCACAGTGGCATAAAACTGGAAATCAACAATAATAAAAACAATAGAAAGAAATCAAACACATGGAGACTAAACAGCATGCTATTAAACAACGGCTGGGTAACCAGAGAGATCAAGGAAGAAATAAAAAACATCATGGCAACAAATGACAATGACAACACAAAAATACAAAATTTATGGAACACAGTGAAAGCAGTCTTGAGAGGGAAGTTCATAGCCCTTCAAGCTCACTGCAAAAAACAGGAAACAATGGTAATAAATTACCTAACCCTACAACTCAAAGAGCTAGAATGAGAGCAACAAGAAAAGCCCAGTGTACTCAGAAGGAAGGAAATAGTGAAGATCAGAGTGGAGATAAACAACTTGGAGACCAAAGAAATAATTAAAAGTATCAACAAAACAAAGAGCTGATTCTTTGAAAGCATAAAAAAGATTCATGGACCTCTAGCCAGGCTCACCAAGAAGCATAGAGAGAAGACCCAAATAAACAAAATCAGAAGGAAAGTGGAGAAATAACAACAGACCCTGTGGAAATACAAAGGATTGTTTAAAAATACTATGAACAACTCTATTCCAACAAATTGGACAACCTGCAAGAAATGGACATTTTCTCGGAAAAATATAATCTTCCAAAACTCAATGAGGAGGAAGCCAAACATCTCAATAGTCCAATAACTATGGAACAATTTGAAGCAGTAATCAAAAAGCTTCCAGCAAATAAAAGCCCGGGACCAGATGGCTACACAGGAGAGTTTTATCAAACATTCAAGCAAATATTAAAACCTATCCTCCTCAGACTAATCAAAAACATTTAAGAAGAAGGAACACTTCCAAACACCTTCTATGAAGCCAGCATCACCCTAATACCAAAACCAGATAAAGACAACACAATGAAACAGAATTATAGGCCAATATCTCTCATGAACATAGATGCCAAATTCCTCAACAAAATTCTAGCAAATCGGATCCAGCAATACATCAGAAAGATCATACACCATGACCAAGTAGGATTCATCCCAGGAATGCAGGGATGGTACAATATCCGCAAATCAATAAATGTGATAAATCACATAAACAAATTGAGAGTTAAAAATCACATAGTCATATCAATTGATGCAGAAATAGCATTTGACAGAATCCAACACCCTTTCTTGATAAAAACTCTCAGTAAAGTGGAAATAGAAGGATCATACCTCAACATCATAAAAGCTATATATGATAAACCCACAGCTAACATCATACTCAATGGGCAAAAACTAAAACCATTTCCCCTAAGAAAAGGAACAAGACAGGGATGCCCACTCTCACCTCTCCTGTTCAACATAGTACTGGAAGTATTAGCCATTTCAGTTAGACAAGAAGAAGAAATAAAAGGCATTCAAATTGGAAAAGAAGAAGTAAAGCTGTCCTTATTTGCAGATGGCATGATATTGTACATAAAAAACCCAAAGGACTCCATTCCAAAACTAATTGACTTAATGAATTCGGCAATGTAGCAGGATACAAAATTAATGCTAAGAAGTCTGTGGCATTTCTATACACTAATAGTGAAATTACAGAAAGAGAAACTAAAAAAGCAATCCCATTTACCATCGCACCAAAAAAATTAAGAGAGCTAGGAATAAACCTAACTAAAGAGGTAAAAGACCTATATGCAGAAAACTACAGGACACTGAAAAAAGAGATAGAGGAAGATGTTAACAGATGGAAGAGCATACCATGCTCATGGATTGGGAGAATCAACATCATTAAAATGTCCATACTACCCAAAGCAATCTACAGATTCAACACACTACCCATTAAAATACCAACAACATATTTCACAGACCTAGAAAGAATTCCTCTTAGATTCATCTGGAACAAAAAAAGGCCAAGAATAGCTACAGCAATTCTGAGAAAGAAGAATAAAGTAGGTGGGATCTCAATACCAGATTTCAAGCTATACTACAAAGCAACTGTTCTCAAAACACCCTGGTACTGGCACAAAAACAGACATATAGACCAATGGAATAGAATAGAGAACCCATATATCCACCCAAACCACTATGCTCAACTAATATTTGACAAAGGAGGCATGAACATTCAATGGAGCCAAGATAGCCTCTTCAATAAATGTTGTAGGGAAAATTGGACAGATACATGCAAAAAAATGAAACTGGACCACCAACTTACACCAAATACAAAAATAAACTCAAAATGGATACAAGACTTAAACATTAGAAGGGAAACCATAAAAATACTAGAGGAATCCACAGGCAGCGCAATCTCAGAAATATGCTGAAAGAACTTCTTCACTGATACTGCTCCAAAGGCAATGGAAGCTAAAGAAAAAATAAACAAATGGGACTATATCAAAATAAAAAGCTTTTGCACAGCAAAGGAACAATCAACAAAACAACAAGAAAGACCACTGTATGGGAGAACATATTTGCAAATGTTATCACTGATAAAGGTTTAATCTCCAAAATCTACAGCCAACTTATACAACTTAATAAAAGGAAGATGAACTATCCAATAAAAAATGGGCAACGGACCTAAATAGAACCTTTTCAAAAGACGACAGAAGAAAGGCCAAGAGACACATGAAAACATGTTCAAAGTCACTAATCATCTGAGAGATGCATATGAAAACGACAATGCGATACCATCTTGCACCTGTCAGAATGTCAATCATCAACAAATCAACAAAGGACAAGTGTTGGCGAGGATGCGGAGAAAAAGGAACCCTTGTGCACTGTTGGTGGGAATGCAGACTGGTGCAGCCACTGTGGAGAACAGTATGGAGTTTCCTCAAAAAACTAAAAATGGATCTCCCTTTTGACCCTGTAATCCCACTCTTAGGAATTTATCCTAAGAAATTACAAACACCAATCAGAAAGGATTTATGCACCCCTATGTTCATAGCAGCACAATTTACAGTAGCCACAATTTGGAAACAGCCTAGGTGCCCATCAGCAGATGAATGGATCAGAAAACTGTGGTACATCTACACAATGGAATTCTATGCTGCCATTAAAAAGAAGGAACTCTTACAGCAACCTGGATTGAACTGGAGAGCCTTATGCTTAGTGAAATAAGCCAGTCAATGAAGGGGAAGCATCACATGATCGCACTCATTGGGGGATAATAGAGAACATTATAAACTGATGAACAAAAGGATAGATACAGAGGCAGTAAAGCATCAAACAGACTGTGAAATTATAGCAGGAAGATTAAGGAGAGGTGGGGTAGATAAGAGATCAATCAAAGGATTTGTATGCATGCATATAAGCATAACCAATGAACATAGACACTGGGGGTTTGGGGTATGCCTGGGAGAGAGGGGGCCAATGGAGAGATATGTATAAAAAATTAATAAAAATTAAAAAATACACACACACACAAAAAAAACAAATATTAAGTTTAGAAGGCGTTTCAAACTGCATCTAGTAGTGAGAGTAATGCTTATCATGTGAAATTCACAAAAGTTTTAGAATGTATACAAAAAACACTTACTTGTTAGGAAGCTCACTACTATTGACTAGTTCATATTACCATCCCTAGCTAGAATGTGCTTATCTTTTCATTCCATTCCACCCCACCAAATACACACTAGACTTGCACAGCAATTGCTACTTCACTCAGGTGTCATTCCTTTCAGAAGTCTTTCTCTGATTTTTTCTTCCCAATCTCTGCCCACAGGGTTAGAGACTCCACCCTGTGCTCCAGGGGCACTTTCAATTAGGTTGAATTTGCATTTAGGAGCATTATTTTCCTAGGGCTGCCCTAAGAAATAATGGCAAATCAGGTGGCTGGTTGGTTTACAAGAGAAACCCATTCCCCCACAGTTCTGGAGCCTGGAAGTTGGAAATCATAGTGCTGGCTAGGCTGTGCTCTCTTGAAAGTCTCTAAGGAGGAATCCTTCCTTGCCTCTTCCCACTTCTATGGCTGTCAGTGTTTCTTCTCTTCCTTGACTGCATCACTCCAATCTCTGCCTCTGCCTTCACTCTGCCTTTCCTCTACTGTCTCTAATAAAGACACTGGTGATTGGATTTAGGACCCACAAGGGTAATCCAGGGTGATCTCATTTTGAGATATTTAACTTATTTATAATGAAAATAGTTTTTCTCCAAATAAGGTAACCTTTCCAGGTTCTAAGGGGGGACATTGACATGTTTAGGCCAGCCTTTTCCTGCATAATGTTTTATGCATTTGGACTATTCACCTAAATATCAGGATTTGGAGCTCCTTTGGAAAAATCAGAAGATCTTGGAACACTGGACTGCCTTCCCAATAGTACCAGTCAGGAGATGTAGGTGTTCTCCTATTCATCCAGTCCTCAGCACCTCCTAGCACTTCAGTCACTTTTGCCTGACTTGACCTCTCAGGTGCCCATAGGCAACTGGCTTTTTTACCCTTACCTTAGACTCTGCTAATCTTTCCAGAGCTGACTAAGTTGTTTTATTTGACTTTGCATTCCCAATATCTAGAATAGTGCCTGATACAGAGTAGTGGCTAAAAAATATTTGTTGAATCAAATAATGTAGAACTTAAGGACAGCAAATGACGAACACTCTTCAATCTCAGTAGAATAGACGTTAACAAATGCCTAATCACAAATGGACATCTATCCCTCTCTATAAACATTAAAGAATCCTCAAGGATGAGAAACTGCTGATATCATAGGTAGACAGCTATCCCAAGATATTGACAAGGCCTGTATACATACGGATTGATATTGAACTTAGAATCAACTTGTTTGATTATTTTGACCTATTTACTAATGATATTAGTAATAATAATAATAGTTATACTTGTCTTTTTCTATATTGTCCAACTAGTTATGATTATTGTATAACTGTTAATACTCTTCATGGTTTATGCAAATGTTATACTAAATGACAAATAAAGAAATATGAGACAAAGATAAAACTCGGATCATGATAGTGCATAAGATTAAAATGATCCAGAATGTTATTGCACAATAAAGGTCATTAGATTTGATTGCTTTCCATTTACCTGCCTGCCTTTTTAGGGATGAATCTCTTCTCTACTTGGATCCCATTCTTACAGTGTTGCCTATCCCCAATGGCCAGCAAGATGATGTGGATACAGAAACTTCCTAGAAGAGCCTTTCTAACACTGTGAAATCACACTAACACTGATGATCAGAAGGTTGGTCATCAATATATCTTTTGGATTGCTTTATTACCAAAACGGGCCAAAAAAGGGTTCTATGGAAAGTAAACTTACAGGGTAATCTGATCATAAATTCCAACATGAGCAGGCCATGGTGGACAGTCATGCCTAGCCTTATATCTTCTTTAGTGGAAAGTTGTAAGCCAGCCCTGTCCATTGTTCTTGTATATGGAGTTATGGTCAATTTGCATATTACTCTTTTATTAGATAGGATAGAGGCCTGGTGCAAGGGTGGGGGCCAGCTCGTTTTCCCTGAAAGGTGTCCTGGATCAGGGAGGATGTTCCCTTGGGGTGTAAGGTGCCCTGGGCAGGGATCCTGTGGTGGTTTACAGGTCAGCCACACCCCCATGGGGTGAGGGTTCCTGCTGGGATGTGGCCAGCCTGGGTGAGGGGCTGAGGGCCATTTGCAGGCCCCTTTCTCAGCAGCTGGCACAGGCAACTCAAGCCTCCCATGCACTCAAGTCAGCTCTGTGGCCACCACCCACAGGCCCCTCCTTTGGTGGCTGGCCCAGGAGGGTGGGAAGTTTGGCTTCCTCTGTTGCCAGGGAGACTCAAGCTTCTTGCCCACATCTTTGTACTGCTAATTTGTATATTCCCTCCTGATTGGCTGTGGAAGTCATGTTGTGATGAACAATTACCATATTACTCTTTTATTAGGTAGGATTATTTTAGCATATAAATCGCATTTACTTAAAAAAAATTTTTGTCTAACTCAAATACCAGTTTCATTTGTTTTTCCATTTCTATCAACTGAATTTTCTCTTGGTTTTTAGTCATATGACTCTTGTCTTCTAATTTTTATTGACATTATACATGAAAATTTTAGGTCCAAAAATGATAATATATAATATTTTTCCTTCAAAGAGGGTTTTCTTTTATTTCTGGCAGGCAGTAGTGTGGGAGCAGTTTATTTTATTCCAATTAGGAGTGAGTGGTTTAAAAATGTAGTTCTATTTTATAAAGAGTAAACTATTTCACCACCACTTCTAGGGTAGGGCACTATGGGGGTCCCAAGGGAAGGTTCATTGATAGGCTTGAACTTCAGTGTGTGGCCATGTTTCTCTGCCTTGGATGACTGTTAGAAGCCCTCTTCAATTCTTAGTATCTCAGTCAATGCTTTCTGCTGTTTTCTAGCCTCTATCCTATCTCATTGGAATTGACAAATGCTTAGTGAGGAAAGAGGAATGAATTTGGGGCTCACTTGACTTCCTTCTCTAAGAATCTCCTGATTGTGTGCTTGCCTGGATGGAGTGGGCAGGCCTTAAGAAGATAGAAGAGAGGATACCTCAATGAACAACAGGACCTGTGTGTAGAGCACATCGCTGGCTCCCATACCTTCCTCAGTGCAAGTAGATCACCCTGTTTAAGGATGGCACCTTTTGGCTTCCCACCCTTAACCAGGGAAGAATCCAGCAGCAAGAACAGAGACATCTAGGGATGGTAGAGGCTCTGAAAGGCTTTAGAAATCCTCATATATTTGTCCTTAGGCCAAACTGATGGAGGAAGGCACAGCATCCTTCCCACTCCTGCTCTTGGCCTCTTAAATATTTACCATCTCAATAACTCCAAGATCTTTAAATAGACATTTTATTTGTTCATTTCTTTAAAGAAAACACCCAAGCTTCTTTAAGTTGTTCTCAGTAGGAATATAGGTCTGCTAAAATTAGGTGCCCTCACTGAAAGTGGAAGCAATTTAAATTTAAAAATCACTTTATGGTCTTAAAAGGATGCAAGTATTCCAGCCAATAGATGCTCCTATTGACTCCTCCCAATAGGAAGAGGGGTCAAGTAAAGACCTTCCCTGTCTCTATGAAGACATCAAAAAAGTGCCACACAATACCAGTTACAACTGATCGCCCAAAACTTAATAATGTGGCTACATTGAGATTCCAGTGAGACTGAAAAATGTAGTCTTTTGACTTAGTTTAAAAAAAAATCAGGATTTTATGAGTAAGGAAAAGGGGAGAATGTATATTGAGGGAGAGCAACTATCACTCACTGCCCACAGGGATGTTCCAAAAATACCCTTTGTGAGAAATTTTGTCTGCTGAGAAATAGCATAAGCGCTACAGGGATGAGTTTTAGGAGTGGGACTGGCTGCAGTGAAAAAATGTGCACTCTTTAAATTGTTAAAGAGTGATATAAATAATGTCTGATTAGCATAAAACACAAAGGAAGAAAAGAGGTCACATGTGTTGGGACTGCAGATCCAAATGCCTAGAATCAGCAGGCAGGTTATGGGGCAGGGTGGCAGGGGCCATTTTCTTCCTGGCAGGAATTGAGTGGATCTAAGCGGGGCCTCCATGGACAGTTTGTCATATTGTCGCATCTCAGACCCTTGAAGTGGATCTTGGCTTGGCAATGGAGGTGACTAATAAGGGGCGGAACCAAGCTCGAATTTCAGCATGCTTTCTTGAAAAGTTGTCTCTGGAGTGAAAGGGTGAGCATCTAGATTCTGGCTCATGCCATGTAACTCCTTTGCACCAGAAAACAGAAATGCTCATCATTGCAAAAACCTCAGAGGATTGCTGTGAGGATGAAGTTAGAGAACAGGGCTCTCCCCAGCACAGCAGGCAGTTAGGAAATGTGTCCTCCCAAGTCCCCTTCCATGGGTGAACAGTATGGACAGACAGAGCTCACTGATACCTGCACTGGAGGGCATTCATTATTTGGCCAGGTGATAGTCACCTGTCAGGCGTTGTCAATCATACATATCCAGGCAAAAACCTAGGCATGCAAACCCTGGTGGTCTGGGCCCCTATAAGTCCCCTTTGTTTTGGCCTCCTGTTTATGGCTTCTCTTGGCTGGTTCCCAAATCTTCAGTATTAGATTGGTTAATCCCACTTTTAATAATGCTCAGATATTTGCCTCCCTCGGGGACTACAACCACAGCAGTGGAGAGTATTAAAGAGCAGCTGAATGCCATGCCGAGCACTTATCCTTTAAGCTCTCTGTGTATGTGGGCACAGCATTTTGCATGTGTGCACACAAGGGCTATGTATGTTTATGTGGGTCTACACATGTGCATTCTATTGGCCTTCTGAGATTTTTTTCCAAACAAAGTATTACATAGAACACACAGTTTATTTACAGCATTAAAGCAGAGCACTGTAGAATCCATCCAAAATTCTGGGTTCCTAAATCAATGAGATTATTAATTCCCAAATTCCATGTGTTTATTTCTCCTAAATAACATTAGCTCAGCATTAGCCTTAAGGGCATAGTAACACTTCACAAGACCTCAGAAACACTAAGTTAATGCATAGTTGAATTTATTCAGTTATTTGAATTATGCTTAGTATTTTAAACTTAGTATAAACTGAGTAGCAATCAGGGACACAATTTGCTCCCATTTATAATAATATTTGGGAGGAGGCTTGTTTTCCCCACTTGACCTGACTATTCTGGTAATCAAGAACCACACTAAAAAATAATTGGTGGAGAATGGAGAAAGAAATATACAGAGTTACTAATATACACCAGGGTTTAAGCTGACATGAAATTTTATCTTAATTATCGGACAAATTTGTACTCCTACTATCTAATTCAATTTGCATGCATCGGTAGACACTTATTAAAGGTAATATTACATCTGTCATTTTAAGACTGGTGAGAATTTTATCATATGAGCTGCATGAATCAGCCACTCTATTATGTACAGAACTCTTTTGTATGGCTTAAAATAACCAGCATTGCATCCTAATTAAGTATTATCTGTAATTGTCTTTGGGGCAGTCATAGTCTTGTCCATTTTGTGTCCATCTTGTAAATTATTTGGACACAGAATTGAAGTTTCAGGAATGTACATTTCCTCCCCTCTGTTTCCTTATTATGGGCTAAACATGAGAGCTTTACTAACAAAATGCAAACTGGAATCAAATGTTCAAATAAGGTTTTATGAGATGCATGCAGTGTATAAACCATCTTAGAATTCTCGGCTGGACTTAGAATTCTGCTGTATACAAATATATTAGGCTGCTGAGGCATTAGCAGCTGAATATACTAGGGTTATTTTTTAGATGTGTTTATTAGATTTTGACTTTGTATAAAATGAGTTGGTGGAGTTGCTAATATAGCATCATCAATTCAGGATAACAATGGCAGTTTCTGACTATAAAGCCCTAAAATGTTATTAGATGCTGATATGATACGGTCCAAACAGACCCCAAAATAATCCCACAGATTTCTGCTTTGAGCTTCAGGACTCAGTGAGGTTTGAGATTAAATTCCCGTTTCACAAAGCACTCATTTAATTGTACATCTGTTCCCCCTGCTACAGCCATCTTGGTTTTAGAGCTCTTTGTTCCACCTACCAAAGGGAATGAAAGAAATGAATTAAGGAATGAAAATAACAGTCTACACATAAGGAAAAAAGAGTGAGGGGAGTCCCAAAGGGCAAATATGCCTAGACGGGAAGGGCCCATGGGGATCTTGGGAAAGCATGGAAAGTGGGAGGGGTGGGTCCCTCACTCCCTGCTGCCCTGGGGAACCAGGTGCTCCTAGAAATGGAAGAATCAAGCATTGCAGTTTTTGACCAGCTCATTCCTGGCCCCGCACGTGCATTTGATATGCTCACAGACCCCTTTCCTACTTGGCAACAAGATGCAGTTTTTCTTGTCCTACCTTTGAAGAAAATGCAATCTTTGTCTGTGTCTGGATGAGAGTTCCCAGAGTTCAGACCAGGTGTCATCTACTCAAGAAACTGTTAGAGCATTCACTTGGTCACAATGTTGCCTTCTTAAACAGAAACCAAAAATATTTAACTAAGAATTTTATCATAAAATTTTATTTATTTATTTATTTGTTCGTTCATTCATTCATTCATTCATTCATTCATTCATTCATTCTGTTAAGCTTCACCTGAGGATATTTTTCCATTGATTTTTAGAAAGAGTGAAAGAGAAAAAAGAAGGCGGGGAGAGAGAAAGAAAAAAACAGTGATGTGAGAGAGACACATCGATTGGTTGCCTCCTGCACATGCCCCAATCTGGCTGGGGATTGAACCTGCAACACAGGTACATGCTCTTGACTGGGAATTGAACCTGTGACTCTTTGGTGCTGGGATCAATGCTCTAACTATTGAGCAACTGGCCAGGGATAAAATTTTATTTTATGATTTACTGAGACAAAAATCCAATCTTCAGCTGTTTACTGGGGATGAACACTTTAACTTGGGTTAAAACAGTACAGTGGTTTTCTAAACACTGCTTTGTAGTTTCTCGGGACTGTGACAAGATGTACTCAGTCTTTGAGAAGGGTGATCCTGTTGTAAATTATCTCAGAATCCAAATATTCTCATCTCTCCTAGTATTTGTTTTCCTCCTGCACCCATCTCCTTGCTGTCACTCCAAAAATGTGTGGCAGTGTGCATTCCAGGTCTTGAAGGGGATGTTGAGGGGGTGGCCTCTATCCCTCTCCTGTCCAGCAGAAGCAGATGCATAATTCATGGTCTTCTCTGAAACTTCTCGGGAGCATGTTGTAACTGGTGCTGGATCAGGGAACTTACCAGCAGTCACAGTGTGCTCTGTCAAAGAACAGTCAATCAATCTCCAGAGAAATGTGAAGAGAACAGGTTTTTCATGCCTGTGAGTTGGGAGGGAGCCAAGTGCATGTTGTCATTTGATGGTAGAATTGGTGTACACCTGTTCCGACCAGCTGTCAACATAACCTGTGTCAGAGGCATGTGTCGCACTCTCTGCATCCTCACAGCAGGCCATGTCTGTGTGACAGTCAGGACAGACAGCGCCAGCAACATGGGGACCAGGAGAGGAGGAGCCTGCAGAGACACTGTGGGTCACAGATGTATGAGGAGTGTGATAAAAGAAAGAAACATCTGAGGGAATTAAGCTCAAACAAAACAGCAAATGTCATTTGCATTACATAATTATGGCCAACCATTGAGTCCTTTGTAATAACACTCCGTAGGCCAATGTTAAACCTACAGTGAGTGATAAAAAGGCCTCCACTTAAAAAAAGGTCAGGGTGAATTAATATATATTTGCTGATTAATTCAGAGTGTGCCTTCGTCAATTTAATGTCCAGGGTCCAGCCTGATCTGAGACAGCTCCTATGAAATTCAAATGTGCTTCCCTCAGCGCAGATCAGCCTTCCAAGCCGACATTGTACTTGTGGAAAATGAGGGCTAAGGATGGATGACTCAATGCATAAAGGTCTGATGCTGAAGAACTAGGGCCACACAGGCTCCAGACTGAAGAGACCCTCCAAGTGATCCTCTGCCATGCCCATCAAACAAGATGTGCCCTGTGGCCAGCACTTGCCACCTGCCATGGCTGCCCAGCTTTGGCAGGAATGCTGGAAACCTCTTCACCCACACCTCTGCTGGTGCCTACTAATTACAACAGTAGTCTCTTATGAGACTGTTTAGTTGATGTTCCAAGGAAAAAGTAACTGTGTGGGGGATGTGACTAAATATACATGCAAGGAAAATATTTAGCCTGGGAGAGTGTTGGTCTAAGACTAATGTAAGTACACATCTGCTTTTAGATGAAACTCACATGGATGAGCATTTATTATGGGAAAATTGATTTATAAACTTTAATTCTCACAATTATTCCACAAAATACCAATTATTACCTCCAGGAAACTACTCTCAGGGTGGCCCAATTATCAAATGGTGTGACTGGGGTTTGACCACAAGTTTGATTGTCATCAAAGTCTTAATTCCTGATACCTTTCATTGTCTGTCTTTGCAATCGCTTGTTACATATGTTTTCTGTACCAATGTGTTAAGTCCCTTGCCAGTTGCTCTGAATTGGGGGCCCACATGTAGAGCATAGACACCTAGCAGATTTCAAACACTAACTTACCTGATTCATTCCAGCCCAGCTCTTTCCCCAGCAAACCAGGAGCTGCAGGCAGCAAACCCACATGCCAGATTGCTCCAATTCAAAGATCTTTCCTTCTACTTCCAAGCCCAGATTTTCTCTCTGCTTCTGCACATGGTCTTTCTTTATACATAGGATGAAGACCTTACCCTGGAACTCTGGCTGAGCTCTTCTGCCCCTATCAAACGAGTCATTAAAAGATCAAAGTGGCAATGAAAAACATTCCTTAAAAAGTAGTGAATCTGTCATTTTCATAGACCAACAGAGCCACTCTTCACAATGAAAGAGGCTTGATGATGCTTCAGGAGAGTGCCAGCTCATGTGGGAATGGAAGATCAGGCCTGACCTGGAAATCAGTCAAATTACAGCTCATGATCTTAATGTTAAATGAAGGAATTGCTATCTGCTTCATATTTTCCACAGATTGGGAGTCGGGGTCCTGGGAGTGATCAGGCAGGTTCCCAAAGGAGTGATATGAAATGAGAACACAGTCTGGAAGTCAGCAGAGCTGCCCCTGTGGCCAGGTTCTGCTTTATCATGTTAATAATAACATCTTGTATTGGATGACATTCATGGTTCACAAAGTGCTCACATATTACTCCACGAAAATAAATAGAATTCAGAGAGGTGATATGACTTGTTCAAAGGGGAGAGAGGAAAACCAGAAAGCTGGTCCCATGATGGGCACCAGGAGCTCCATCTCACTGAGGCTCTCAGAGAAACTATGTAGTCTTAGCAACAGCCTAAGGGAGGATAAAACCAGGGTGGGAGTGTGGCTTCAACACCTCCTTAACTAAGGTTGCTTCCTCACAGTTGTTAACTCCCTCACCTTGGAGACTACTCCTGAACTCAGCTGTCACCATGCTGAGAACTCCTATGGCAGCTGTTGGTGACTTCAGGTGGGCCAGGCAGGTGTGAAGTTGAGCATCCACAGCACAGGCAACACCCTGGGAGATTAGAAATAGATGGCTCTGAGGGGTGAACTTGAGTTATGGTCAAAGAAGAGAGTCAAGGGTCAGAGAGGTGAAATCCAGTATAGACTCAAAGATACAGAATAAAATCAAGTGATTTGAGACATAGATCTTGACCAAGGGGAATGCTGGCCATAAGTATCTATGGGGATTCAGTGCAAGAAACAGAAATATTTCCCAAATATTTGGGGTAGAAGAGATTTAATACATAAAGTAGATTTAATACATAAAGTTTGCAAACTATGTGGAAGGGCTGGAGGAGCAGGTGTCAGAAACCATCACTAAACTACTGATTCCAAGATCACACCATGCTGATGGTGGCCCAGTGTTCAGGAAACTGGTGCTCTGTTGCTACCACTGCATCTGACACCTCTGTTTATCTGCCCTGTCAGTGGCCAGGATGCCCACTGCCTGTGCATCCCAAATATCCCCTAAAAGCATTAGATTAAAAGAACTTATTCTGCATCCAGAATCTTAGTATCCAGGGTTTTGGACAATATAGATTGTAATTTTCCAACTTTTCCAAATGTCATGGGGCGGGGGGGGGGGGGTGAGTGGCGGGAGGAGTGAAATATGGAAGTTGAAAGCTGATCCCAGCATTTACCTGTGTTGCTGCCGTGAAGTAGTTGTAGTTCTGTGGAGCTGATGGAGATTCCCAAGGAAAGCAGAATAAAACCAAGACTGTTCATCTTCCTCCTCTATCTTGTGTTCTCTTATCATCTATACTGACTATCCTGATGAATGATGCTTGGGGACTAAACAGGTCACATTTTAAAAGGAAATAAATCCTCACTGCCTCCAAGCTAAGATTGACTTCTAGTGCTTCTAAAACACAATAGGTGCCTCCTTCGTGCTTCTATAAAACTCTTAGTTCACTTCATTTGTTGTTGGTTTCTATTCTGGCTATACCCATTAGATGGCAATTTTCTTAAAGTTAGGAACTGTTCTTACATTTCCTTTGAATTCCCAAGCACTGGACACCTGGAACTGGCAAAAGGTGGGGAATAAATGCCCTTTCTGTTTCCCCAAGTGTATGGCAACTTTGTAGAATTTCCATCACTCACTCAGTTCATCAATCCTGGTATCACAAGGACTGATACATAGGTAAGAGGCAGGGCCTCAGGATGGGCTGTGAAGCAGAGCTAAGGTGACCATGTAGAAATGAATCTGTGGCCTTCTTAGCAGGTTCCTTTCCACTGAGTTCACATACCTACAGGCCTATGACCATGCAGGTTTCCAGGGAAGCTTGCTGTAAAGCATCTGTCCCTGCTAGAGGTACTCTGTTACTCAGCATACCAACATGATTTTTCTTGGTAAAGATCCACTGTGTTTGGGATCCAGAGTTATTTATCATCTCTGGAAAAATATTCAAATTCAAGCCAGTTTCTCCCTTCCCCATCTCAACCACTGTGACGTCTACCCACGGGACCTATGGAAGGATCCCCTCACTAACTGCATCCCTCATCCTGTCTTTAGGAAACTGACATAACTGGGAAAGGAGAATCAGGCCACAAATCCTCCAAGTGAGTCTAATTTCTCTCCAAATTACTGATATAGTTTTTCCCCCAGCAGGTTTATTCAGAGAATATAGAGCTACTATTTTAAAAATATAAAAAATAAAACTTTCCATCTGATTTTAAGCCATCACGATCACTAACATGGGCAAAACCTCCTTCAACTTTACTTTTTTCTTCTGCTTCTTTTTCTTTTCTTTTTTCCCTCAGGAAAAAAGGAAAAAGAAAAGGAGAGTATTAAAGAAGAATGAATGTTAGGTTATGTTTACACTGTGTGGAAAGTTGAGCTACTGTCAAGTGAGACTGACAAACCCAGATAATATTTTATCATGCAGGCCCTCACTACTTATTTTGGCTTTAATTGTTTGTGTAAAGGGTCTCTCTACTCCCCTTATTCTCTGCAGAAGCAAATTGCAGCCCACATAAAATTTTAACTGGATCACTCACAACCCAGACCCCAGTAATTTTCATGTCCAACCCCACCCCTTGGTCTGGCTTTTACCATCTTGAGAATGGTCATAACACCCAAAAGTGAAGCTGGGCCAATGGGTTACAAGACTCCAGGGGAAAGGAATTTTACATATTCTGCTGACCCTTTACAAGTAGCCAATAGAAGACTAATCAGTAAGACATCAGAAAGCCTTCATTTCTTTTTGGGATACCTGAAATTGTACTTTTAAAATTCTTTCACTTACATCTCAAAATGTCCTTGTTCTTTAAAGAACCCCTATAGAATAGGATTGCAAGGTCCCCTGAAAAGAGATCACCTTGAGTCCTTCTTGACAACTGATTGAAGAATGAGTTAAAACATGTAAGTAGGCTAGGAGAAGAAGGAACAGAAAGGCAAAGATGGAATGCTGTAGAGATGGATTTTGCCCACTTTACATCTCTGTTGAGAGCCAATTCTGCCAAAATAATTCATTCTGAGTCTGCTGTGTATGATTGTTCATGTGCCTGGGCAAGGGGACAAGTAGTACTAAAATCCAACTCAGTGGGAGGCTGCAAAGGCATAGAGAAAGAGGGCCTTTTCCCAATTTATACAGAAGTCATACAGCCAATGGTCACCATGCATCAAGCCCATGGGAAGTGTCTATACGTCTCTCTTCCTTCTCTAAGAATAGCTCATATTCCAAGGGGCATGGTTACTGAAATTTTTATGTAACAAAAATACATTAAAAAAAACCCTCTCTTTGTATACTGAGCTTGGTCTGCAACAATTGTCTTTGCTCAATGGCACCTGTGGAATTGGGAGCAAAAACATGGAGATAGTTGCCACAAATAGGTTCAAATAGGTTTTTGCATAAGCTGTGAGAGACCAATATTTATTTGGCTTTGTTTTGTGGATGATGAATGAAACATGAAGCCAAGTTTCTGCAAGAGGCAGAAAGAGATGAAGATAATGAAGATGGGGAAAATGATGAAGGCTAGAGAGAACAGCTACCTGTTGGCACAAAAGGATAGATAGTATGAGCTCTGAAATGCCTTTCAAACATGGGTGTCCCCATGGTGGTTCACTTTTCATTTGTTCTTTAAGCCAGATGTGAAATTTGTATTTTCTAGATTGGAAGATCTAAAAAAGAAGCCAGGAGGAGGGGCTACAGGAGGTTAGGTGCAAACTCAACTGTCTAAGAAACAAAGTTCAGACACATGAGTGAGTTTTCTTAGAAGCAGTAGAAATTTAAAAAAAAATCATGAGGAAGAGCACAGTTTTTATGATAAAACTAGAGGTCCAGTGCATACATTTGTGCACCAGTGGGGTCTGACAGGCCTGGCCCAATCAGCATGGAATGGGGCCAGCCTGTTGAAAGGAGAAGATGGTGGGAGGTTGGCCCAATCAGGACCAGGCTGGTTAGGGGGAGAGGCTGCAGGTGATTGGCTGGCAGGCCCCACCCCTGAATGGGTGAGGGGGATGATCAAGGGTCAGTGGCCAAGGAAGGGGCCATGAGAGGTTGGCTGGACAGCCCCACCCCCAATTGGTGTGTGGTGGGCCCATCAGGGGTGGGGGCAGTTGTGGGGAGGAGCTGTGGGTGGTGGGCTGGCTGGACCTGCCCCTGAATAGAGTGGGGGGACAATCAGGCACCAGCAGCCTAGGGAGGGGCCAAGAGTAGTTGGCTGGCCAGTCCTGTCCCCTATTGGGGTATGCGGAAATGACCAGGGGCGGGGCTGGCCAGGGGGAGGGGCTATGGGCCTATCAGGGTGGTGGGGGCTTATGGGAGTGGGACTGGCTTGGGGGAGGGGCTGAAGGAGGTTAGCTAGCCTGCCCCACCCCTAGATCGGGCTGGTTCTCTGGATGCAATGGGCATCATTAGTGACTGGTCATTCTGGTTGTTAACAGTGTTCTGGTTGCTGGCTTTTTATATCGATAGATGGCTTCTTTAGCTAGAATGGGGCAGAGATCCAGACAATAAAATAATGATTTAATAGCCTTGAAGTCAATCGGCTGAATATAATAACATTAATTAGCCTTTTATGCCCAACTCACTCCTAATTCTGTTGTCTACTTATTTTTGTTCCAAAAGGATTATAATGAAATATTTAATGTTTCACCAGGTTCCAAATCCATCTCTACTTTTATTGGTAATTTTCTCTTGCATAGTTTGAAATTGTGCTCTCGATAATTTCATCCCAGGAGTGTATTTACATCACAGGATCGCTGACTGCAGGAGGAAAGGCTCTTCAGTCTTTGACAATCTCGAGTAATACCTTCACTTTTAGCCAGTAGAGGAAGTCAAGAGCAAGAGACTACAGATAATGTGAGTGTAATTCATTATTCAAATCTGCAAGTGAAGCACTGAAAACAAAGAGAGAAGAGGAATAATGGTGTCATTATTTTTATTACTCTTGTTGGGCAAACCTAGCGTGAAACATTAAAGGAGACTGGGGTGAGCTTCCTGACTGTACAGCGACAAATTGACTTTCAGAGCAATATTGATACAGGGAAAGTAAAACAGACAGATTTTCTCTACAAGGTTTGCTTTCTTATTAGTGGTCCCATTAACTATTTTTTTGTTGCTGAGTGCTTCTTAAAATTCCCATAATTCCTTTGGACATTGTACCAGGCCTGGGAGGAATTGAAAGTGGTTCCTGAGCTCCTCTGAGTCAAGAGCCCCATTGCCTGTAGCATGAGCAACAAAGGCCAGGTGAGCCAGTTGGGGGCATTTTCTTTCAGAGATAAAGGGACTGCAAGTCAAAGAGTATCTGAGTGAGAACAAGGCTTTTTGCAGACTCTGATGGAAACAGGAGTGTCATAGATTTGTTTTATCTCAGACCTTCAAAGTTCTCTCACCTTTAACCTTTTTAATGAATATTCTCTTTAATCATTTCTCTTCCTGGGTTGTTGGTCACACATCCAGAAACACATCCACCAGCACTCCAGGTAGAGCAGTCTCATAGGCTGTGTAAGAAAGCTGGAAGCCTAGCTGGGTCCATTTGGGATCATCTTAGTGGAGAGGCGATGGAACCAGATGGAGCAGGAATGGTGCCGGCCCTCAGCACCTCTCTGTTAGCAGGACTGGGCTTTTGTAAACAGAGTGAGAGATTTCTGTGATCCCAGGATCACTGGGAAGGGTTTATATAGCTCTCTTTCCCTCCAATAATAGCTCATATTCCAAGGGGCATGGTTTTTGAAATTCAATTATTACAGACTTATTCCTTGGGCTTTCCTCTACAGTGAATGCTTTGAAAAAGCTAATGGTTCTGAGAGAAGCAATGAGCTAACCTATTGCTCATTAAAATGTTAGTAGTCAGTCAAAACAGATTTTGTCCCACCTTGGAGAGGCAGAAAGCCAGAGAGTGGCTGTATGAAAGAACTTCCAGAGACCTGGGAAGGATGAAATGCACAGGAGAAGAGAAGTGAGAAATAGGAACAAGGGTAGGAAAAGCCATGTTCTTATTATCTCGACAGGCACTCTACAGTTCACCCAGTCTTCCACATTTGACTATCCAGATGATGAAGGGAAATAATAGTACCAGAAGTACAAATTAGCCTGTTCAAAATCTGGTGAGCTCACTAACTACCACACAAGATGACCCAATTTATTAAACTATTGAGTAAGCCAGTAGATTCTTATTAGGGGAACTGGATTTAACATTGCTCAGCAGTTTATATGGGCTTAGAAAACTTCCTTATCTGCCTGAATATGACAATGTTTTTGAAAGGACTTTTTGAAAGTAGATAAGCACTGCAAAATGTAAAATATTATAATTTTGTGGAATCAGAAATCTTCCATCTTTACATTCTAGTTTGTGTTTAGAGATTACTTAGAAAACAAATACCAGCCTCTAAGACAGAATTGTTCTCTTCTGGTATTTGAATACAGCTCTCTTATCTGCTCCAGCCTTTGCCTCTTCATACTGAACATCCTGGTTTTCTTCAGCTTTGTACATTCAACCCTTTCTGTTACACTTGCCATGTCCCTTTAAGGGCCCTAAGGGCCCCACAATAGACAGATGGAGAATGTGCTGTACCTGTACCTGACTGCAATGCAGAGCCTAGAGCAGACTCAACATGCTCATTCAGCAGCTATCTTTTTTCCTCAGCACCAGTGCCCATGTACACACAGAACATTCAGGTCAATTTTTGAGGCATCAAGTTTGAAAATGAGACTCCAAGCATCATTGGGGGTGGGAGAGAGAAATAAGAGCTGGCACCTCAGTGCAGCATGCATAATCCAGTGGCCTTTCCCATAATTTAATAAAGAAATAACATTTCTTATTCTCATCATCAGAAAACAATCAGCATATGAATTCACTTTAGGTATTAACACTTATTCCTTGATGCAGAAACAATCTAATTTAAAAATTCTCACTCCCAACCAAAGATGCTTATCTATTGCAGAGTGGGGGACACATGGATGAGGGGGAGGCCAGGTAAGCATAATACACCACATACAGCTGAATCCCCAGCAAACTCACAGCCCTGAGTAAAAAAAGGAAGTTAATGAGTATAATCATAGTCAGAGACCCAAAAACTGAGATACAGAATCCCATTCACTCTATCACGGCCATGACTGACATTTAATTATTCTTTATTTTTTTGGTGCTTATGATTCCATTCTTATCATTCATTGTAAATTCTTTGGAACCCCTAGAAAAAGCGAGATCAGGTGACAAAAAGATAATGAAATCAGAGGCAGTAGAATAAAATTATATCTTGTAGGTAAAGCAATGATTCAGTAGAGCAAGTTATTTTGTAAGGTTGCAGAAGCTGGGGGAGGGGATCAGAATTAATGGAGCAGGATCTCAGGAGAGTTGAGAAAGAATCCATGGGTGGGAGGCACATAGATAGGAAAGTAGCCTGCTGTGGAAAGGACATTCAACTAAACATTAACCCCACTGTGCTTCCATTTAGTCTGTGTGTGTGACTTTAGGCATGTCACTTAACCTTCTCTGGGTGTTTCACTTTCTCAGCTATAAACTGCCATCACCATCACATACTTCTTAGCATTATTGTAAAACCAAAAAGGATGCACAATTGCTATACAAATGTAAGGACTGATTTTTTTTTCTAATATTAGAGGGATAACTGGAAGGGTGGGCAGTATGAAAAGATGAAGAATATAGTCAACTTAAACCAGGAGGCATAGGATTATGGATTCCTCTACTCTCTTCAGGATGGCCTGAAGGAATCATGTGCCCTGGCCTCACTCTCCCTGACTTGCCTGTTACACTGGGAGTGAAGGTCAGTGGCCTGGCTTTGGCCAGTAGCCCTGCTGAAAAGAGTTTGAAGAGAAAAGAGTTGGGAGAGTGGCAGCTGTGAGGCCCTCTGAGCCCAAGAATGTATACCAAGATGAAAGCCCACTGGTGTGGAGGTGCCAAAATTGCTAAACTCAAGAAAGGAATGTGAATGTGTTGCCATGTGGGAACCTCTTTCCACGTCCTGCGTGGTTCAGGGTTCCCGGGTCAGGGTTTGGGTTCTGAAGGAGGCCGCACACAAACGAAGTGAGAGACTAGAAAATATTAATTTGGCGATATTCGGGGGCCAGGCGGGAGCCTTCCTCTAGTGGAAAGGACTGCCATTTGCTCTGGCCTTTTTCTCCATTTTATTAAGGCTTTAGGACACACCCCTAGACTTTAGGCAGGAAATAACAAAAACAGAAATTAACATGATACAAACAGATAGTTTCAACTAAACATTGAGTAATCAGCTCTGACCTTTCAGAGCAATTAAGGTTGGCCAGCCTTCTGGCTTTCCCTTTACATCCATTTAGTGAGAACAATATTTGGTTTCCGACATTGCCAACCAAGAGGGAGGGCCCCAAGCAATTACGGGGAGTTAAAGTCTGAATGAAATCAGGGGATCAAAAATCCAAAAATCAAGTGTAGGAAGTGTGTGGTGCAGTGGGCCTGTGGAAGGCTAGCCTCGCTTTGCAAGTGGCTGGTTTTCAATGTTCCAGTCAGTGTGATACATAAGTAGACTTCTCCACTTAGTCTAAACATACGAAGCCAATTGCATTGGACACCCAATAAGAGGGTTTATCTTTCTTGCTTTTTGTTAATCTTTCCTTCCTTTCCTCTGTGTCTCTGTTCTTGGAGACAGGTTGTGTCTCTCTGATCGCTGATCTCTCTGTTTGGTAACAGAAGATGATTAGGTCTTGCAGGATCCTGCTTTGCCTCTCTGCTCCTCTTGCATCACTGACTTCAGGGAGCATAATTCACCCTTAGCCTAGCTTCCTTGCTCTGAAATCATTATGCTCATGTGAGACCACTGTTCCCATGGTTTCCCCAGCCAATAACCGAGTATGGCAGGGATACTGAGGCAGCGAGCCCTCCTCGCCTCCCCACCCGCCTCCCCAGGTGACAGGGGACTGCTCTAATGTGAGGCTGTGGACTAGCACTCCCTGAAATCCTTGTCAAACTTGTCTTAGACCCACACTGCCTTCTGAAGTGCTTGCACGGCCCTTCCTTCCTTCCTTCTCCTTTGTTCAAGGGCAGATCTCCCAGCCTCTCTTTTCCCAGTTTTTCTTGAAGCCACCTCCCATAATACATATCTTGCATGTCTATTCCCAATTGATACCCACTTGTCAAACTTCTTCAAAAAAGAAAAAAGAGTTCCAAGGATAAGTTTGGGCCCCCCTCACTGCCTCAGAAACCTGCCCTCACATACAATCTTACTCATGTTTAGAACCCAATATCATACATCTCTTCTTTTCAGGAAAACAGTTCTAGGTCCCTTAAACCAGAATGTCCTCATGATAGTGCATCATCAAGTTTAATGGTAGGAAAGAATGAAGGGTCATTTTCCTCAAAGGAGTTCACTGAACTATTAAGATCCAGTTGTTCTCTTCCTCTTCCTCCTTTCCCCCCCTCCTTCATGGGCATTTAAATTCTAAAGCTTTTAGGTGGGGCAGAACAAGAAGGAGTCTGTGCTAAGGTCCAGGTTGGGGAGAGCCACAGTGACTCAGAGTAGGAGCAAGAGCCTGGCAGTGTGAGGGCATCCATGTAGGGGTGTGTGTCCCTGCATGAGGGAACTGGCAGGGGGCGGGGGGCATCGAGGCTGAGCTGAGTGAGGGAGAGAGGGCTTTCACCATGGTGGCTAGGGGTGGGCAGCCCCATGTGGGTGGTGGAAGGCAAGGCTTCAAAGCCTGAGTGAATTTGAAAGATATCTATCTGTGAGGGAAGGACAGTGGTCAAGATGGGAGATTGGTTATATACAAGAGATTTGGACAAATAAATATATTTAGGATAATTTGATCTAATGTTCTTTTTGTTAGAAATGAGAATTAAAACTGTAGAAAGATTTTAAAAATCAGACTGATTCCTGTGGTATTGGATTGGAATTGGAAGGACCATTGTGAATTCATCATTTTCAATGAGTATAGACAGATATAGAAATAAATATAAAGGTGTGTATGTGTGTGTGAATGTCACTCTCCAAGGACTCCTTGAAAAAGTGACTGAATCCAGGACTGAAACAGGAAAAATACAAGATGGGGTGGGAATGTCTCCTGGTGCCAGGAAACAAGGAAGTACAGAGTGGGACAGATGTGTGCGAGCACAATTTAAAACAGAAGCCAGTTTAAAAGGGCACCATTAGCAAGATCAGGGCAATCTGATGACTGTAATGGAATATAATATTAAGCAAAATAGATAAACATTCTACGAAATATCAATAAGTGAAATGTTGGAAGTCTACTTACACACTTTCAAATTTCCTCCTGACAAATTACCAATTAAGTATAAAGAGAAAAATATTCACTTTATTTTTTAATTTTTTAAATTATTAATTCTCACCCAAAGACATGTTTTTATTGAGTTGGGAGAGAGATAAAGTGAGAGGGAGAGAGAGAAACATCTATGTGAAAGTGAAACATTGATTTGTTGCCTTCTGCATATGCCAGGCCAAGATTGAGCCTGACACCTGGGTATGTGTCCTAACTGGAATTGAATCCATAACCTTTCAGTCTATGAGACAACGCTCCAACCATCTGAGCCACACTGGCCAGGACAGAGGATTCCCTTTAAAGTGAAGGCGCCAAGCATCCATCACCTTAGTAAACAGTGCAACTGGTGTGCCATCTGCTAGGATGCAATGAAAAGAACCAGCATCACTCATGTGATATTTCTGCCAAAGATACATAGTCTGAAACTCATCATAAGAAAAGGTAAGAGAAACCCAGATTGGGGAACATTCCATGAAATAATTGGTCTGTAATCCACAGCAAAGGAATCATTGAAGGACTCTTCCAAACAGGAGACTAAAGAGATGTGACACTAGAAGCAACAGTTGACTCCAGGTTGATCTGTCTACTAAGAACATTACAGGGACACCATGTGAGAATGGAAAGGTCGGAGATTAAATAGTAGTAATGTGTCAGTGATAGTCACCTGATTTGAAAGTTGCATTGTGCTTACATAGGAACATGTGCTTGATTCTAAGAATTGAACACCAAAGCATTCAATGGCTATGGAGTGCTAGGTCTGTCACTTATTCTCAAATAGTTCAAGAAAAAGAAGGTGGATAGAGATAGGAAAGGACATAGAGGAGGATAAATGATTATGGAAAAAAATAAAATGAAATGAAAAATAAAAAAGTTCTTTGTACAATAATGTACTTGCAACTTTCCTGTAGTTGTGTGATTATTTCAAAACGAAAATATGTTCTTTAAAATGCTAGTTGGCAGTGAAAATTGACACAATCCTTTAGGAAGATAGTTGGACCTTAAACACCCACACTTAAAATGAATATTTCCTTGGACTATTAATTCCACTGAAATTCTCACACACGAGAACAAAGACATATAAAGGGATAATCTCTGCAGTATAATGTGTAGTAGTAAGGAGATCAGAAACAACCAAAATGTCCATTAATGGAGGTCTAGCTAGATAAATTATGGTGCAATCCAATAATGGAATATTATGTGACCTTGGAAAATAATGATTAGAGTGAAGCAAACTCCAAACAAATTGTTAAGTGAAGTGTATGTTGAGTGTGTGTGTGTGTGTGTGTGTGTGTGTGTGTGTGTACATTAAAATATCTTGGGAGGACACTCCAGAAATGATTGGGAGTAGTTGTCAGGAAAGTACTCTTTGTGTACTGTTTGCATTATGTGAAATGAAAGTACTCTTTGTGTACTGTTAGCATTTTGTAAAATGAAAGTACTCTTTGTGTACTCTTTGCATACTGGACAAAAAGCTGTTTCTAAAGAATTAATTAAAATTTCTATTAATAGCTCATCTCATGGTAAAATTGCTTAATATATAATGAACATAAAACAAAACAGGCATATTTGTTTGCAAAAAAATTAAAATTTAAAGTTATCAAGATTGCATTAAATATTTTACCAAATTCTCCATTAATCAAAAAAAAGGGGGGGAGAGAGTAGGATAATATCATGTAAGGAAAAATATCTGGTAAGTAAATTACATCTAGAAAATTTTCACTTTAGAAAATTAATTTTCATTTGTAATGCTAACAGCAAGACATCCATGAAAAACACACATGGTGTCAAAATAAGCCAAAGGAAAAGCGGGTGGGCAAAAATAAAAAGGACCCAAGTCAATTTTATAGAAAAGATTCCTTTATTAACTCTTGGTCGAGAATATGTTTATATACTTTCAGAAAACAACTCCAAGACCAAGTGGACTCCTGCAACAGAGAGGAATTGACAGGTCTGCTCCAACCACGAAGGCAAGAGGAGAAACAGTCCAGAGATGGAAGACACTGACTCCACCTTGCCATGCAAGCAGTTAGCAGCTGTGCATCACTACAGGATGCCTAGGACCAAACCAGAGAGGGTCGGACGGGCATTGTCACCATTTGTCCAGATACCATTGATGACATGTACACATAAGGAACTGTTTGACATTGAAACTGGGACTCAAAGCTATTGCACATTAAAAGTGGGACTCAAACATTTTTCTTTTGCTCTTGTGGGTTTATTTCTAGCCTACAGGGGCAAGATGTTTTTAAAGACAAGAATCAGGGGGTGGGGAGGAAGCAGATGCAGAGGCAAAGAAGAAATGAACAGACTGTCGTGCTACAGTGGGAAGGCAGGGGAGGTTGGCGGGGAGGGGCCTGTAGGAGATCAACCGAAGGACTTGTATGCATGTGTGTGTAGGCATAGCCATTGGATACAGGGCAATGGGGGAGGGAGGAGACAGATGAGGACATGTACTGGGGGATGGGGAGGGCAATAGGGAAAAAAATAAATAAATTAACATTGAAACCCAAAAAATATATATTCATTTTTTTTTTATTTTCAAAAGTTATATTTGCCTGTGTAACCACAATGCAACCTTCAAAATCAGGCCATCAGGTTTTAACAAAAACTATAGGAGAATTTGCATAGAAAAATGTATCTGCAATTATGTGTTTGTCAAACTTCTTAATTATCCTGATATGCTCCAAGTCTCCACCTCTACCCGGTCTGACCCCAGACATCAGTGCACCATGTGTACCACCACTACCCCATCCCTTGCTCATGTCAGACATTGCTAATTGATCCAGTACTCATTACCACTGAGTCTAAATATTTACAGAGAATCCTTCTCAGTGCAGACAGCCTAGCAGCCAGTATGTATTCATGGCTTTGATGAGGAAGGAGAAAAGCCTTTATGTCCCTGTCCTCCAGAAAATGCCATTTAAGACCTACCAGAGGCTCTAGCCTCCAGAAAGCAAAGAATCAAATCTCTGGGTGGGCCTGACTTGACCATTCACAGTCTAACCCAAGCCTGCTCATCCACCCCTCTATGTTTGCTCCATTTGGGGTTGTACCAGTCCATTCCTGAGACTTCAGGGGTACCTGGATACTGCTCAGCTCATGGACAAGGGTATGAATTCAGCAATAGTTTCAACCAACAGAGCCAGGTACCCCTCCCACATTGCTATCCCTTCAAATCTCTGAGAATCCTGCTGAAACACAGACCCAGATTTTGGGGTGCAGGAGAGGGCCAGAGATTCTTCATTGGTTAGGTCCAGGATGATGCCTGGTTGCTAGTTCTGGGATGGCACTTTGAGTAGAAAGACCTTAGAACAGTGGTTCTGAAACTTTAGCTGCAATCAGAATTGTCTGGGAAGTTCATTAAACCACATATTGCTTGTCCTTGCTGGTGTAGCTCAGTTGTTTGGTTGCCAACCCATGCACTGAAAGGTTGCCATTTCAATTCCTGGTCAGGGATCATGCCTGGGTTGCAGATTTGATCTCTGGTAGGGGGAGTGCAGGAGGCAACTGATCAACATTTTGCTCTCACATCAAGGTTTCTTTCTCTATCTATCATCTATCTATCTATCTATCTATCTATCTATCTATCATCTATCTATCATCTACTTCCCCATTCCTTTCTCTCTATAATTCAATAAAAATATTAAAATAAAAAATAAAGAATATTTAAACACACACACACACACACACACACACACACACACACACACTACTATTGGACTTATCTCAGTATCTCAGTGTTTCTGATTCAGTAGGTCTGAGATGGGTCCCAAGAATTTGCATCTCTAGCACATTCTCAGGTGACACCGAGGCTGCTGGTCCAGGCTGGGTTTTGTTCTCAAGCATCTTGGAGAGAAACCCTCCAGCAACACACTTTCTCCTCCAGGAGGCCTGTAAGGCAAAAGAAGTAGAGAATTTTGCAGTGCTGGCCACATCTGATTTGAAACCCTCACCTGTTGCTTCCTGAAAGCTGCTTAACCATTCTAAGACTCAGTTCCACTGTCTATGAAATGAGTCTAGCAATGCCTTCCCTCAGAGCTCCGTCATCAAGACTCAAAATCAATACAGGTGAAGGGTTCAGAACAGCGCTCAGCACATTTTAGTTTCCTTCCCCTTTGCCTTGTGGCAGGTATCCCACGAGTCTGGAGGCACATGGGATGGATCTCCCATATGAGTGTGGTGCCCAGACAGACCTCAGGTTTAGAGCTTGTTTAATGCCAATGTGGCAACATCAGCAGAACTAGTCCCATAATAATCTTCCAATTCGCCCTGGCTGGATAGCTCAGGTGTTGGAGCATCGTCTTGATATACGTTGGTTGAGGGTTGGATCCCTGGTCAGGGCACATACAAGCTTTAACCAATGAATGTATAAATTAGTGGAACAACAAATATCTCCTCTCTCTCTCTCTCTCTCTCTCTCTCTCTCTCTCTCTCTCTCTCTGTCATCAATTTAAAACATAGTCTTTCCATTGCATACATATGGTGCATAGACATGTTGCTGTGCTGTGAAGAGGTCCCTGGCTTTCTCCTTGACATGGTCTGGATGCCTTTTGACTGGCTGAGAAAAGTGTGCCAAAGGGAAGAGCCATCCAGCCCACTCTCATCAACCTACTGCCCTGATCACCAAATCCATAGTCTTTGCCGCAAATCACTGACTGTGGTGCTGGATGATGGGAAAGGGAGCAGAAGATGGTGTCTGAAACAAGGCAGCTGGGTTTCAGTAATGCTTTCTCTCTGCATAGCTTTCCCGGGCAGCACAACACAGAGAAGGCCAGAGTCTGGCAGCACTCAGCTCTCTCCCAGGTGGCTGGCTGTTCTGAGCACAGTGTCCATCAGGGCTCACTGGGAGCGCCCCAACTCCAGAGATCCCTGGGGCCAGAGGCCCATGTACACTAGAGAAAGCATGGCCATGGGCGTGCTTGATATTTGGGGGGACTCAGAGAAGGAGGCTTCCAGATAACTGAGACTTAACATTTTAAGAACCAAAGCTTGGTTCTCCAAACTCCCTGCTCCAGATTCACTCTGCTTATTAGAAAGCTCCCCAGGTAAATTCTGCACCTCCATGCTTCCTTCAGTAGAGGCTATGCATCACAATCTAGTTTTATCACAGTGACTCAGGGTCATTACTGGAGCATCAATTACTGTGCCTAATTGAACCACTTGAACAAATCTTATTGCACCCTTGGCTCTGTGTGTGCTTTTCACTTCCTGCTTTGCTTGAGTCGGTTTTCCCTCAGACTTCAGATCTGACAGACTGCTGTTTTATACCCCTTGCTCTGCTCCATTACTAATTTATCTACTCTAACTTGGGAGCCAATTCCTTAATTGTCTTGGATTCCCTTAGATTTCATATGAGCTTAGCTCCGGCCATGGAGGGCGATGGATTGTGTAAAACCATTCACCCCTAGAGTCAATATTACCTGTCTTCAAATGCCTTTGAATTCTTGGGTCAGCTTCTTAATGCCTCACACCATCTTCATTTCTGATAGCATGGTGCCAGGCTCTGTCTTCCTGCTCTTTATAAGCACCCATCTCTAGCTGTCTCTTTCTTGCTGTGGGGTTTTCATCAGAGAACCTGGCATGTTAAAACTGGGCATAAACTAAGAATTGATAAGCTGTGAGGAGGGCTTATGTGGCCTTACAAGTAAAGGGCATGCTTTTAGGTTTTGGGTTGTGCTTGTCTTGATGGTCCCAAGACCTGACCCCCTACATCACAGTCTGCATAGCAATGTACCACATCACTTCACTAACTCAGTATCAGCTAAAGCACTGTCACATGCATTTTTTATATTCCTCTAATCCCTATGTAATAGAGAAATATGCCTCATCACTGAAAGGGACACAGATCATTTATCCAAAACCACGCCTGTGACAGGTGAAGAGGCAGAGCTCAAGGAGAGGGTAGATAGCTTGCTCAAGGTCTCACAACCCTCCAGCTCACACCTGGAACCCTTTTTATATCTCCTGATTTCTGGTTGAACCTCTTTACACATCACCAGTGGCTTAAATAGTCATCAACTCATTCATTGCATGTTTGCAGAGAAGTCCAATATGTATTGATATATCAATAGAGGATCTGTTTAGAACAGGCTGATTTGTGAGGATTCCCTGAAACATCTTCAAAGAAATGTGGAGCTTTTAGGACCTAGTCTGAAAATGAATAAGCTATGTCATCGCAGGTATTATCCCACCCAGCCTTAGATGAACCAATGATTCTGTTCTCCATGTTCATATGGCAAAAGTGAATCCAGAGGTTTGTCCAAAAATGAACAGAAAGTTAGGGCCAGCACAGAGCCTGGAATCTGAGATTCCCAACTCCCAGCCCTAGTGCCTCCCAGATATTCCATGCTTTCTTTCCCAAGCATCAGCCGCTTTAGGGAGAGAAACTCTGTAGCCTTGAGAAGGGTGAACCTGTGGAGGGGTTGGTCTGGAAACAATGGGACCCCTGGAAGAGCTTCTTGAAAAGCCAAGAGTGATGTTTCATTTTCCACACCCCCATGGTCACCTGGACACCCTTCCATTGATGGACATTAAAACCTATCTTCCCCCAACAACCAAGCCAAAACATGTACAGAAGTCCCATAGTCTTCCAGGTCAGAACCCTCAGAAGCCGGATTAATGCAATGGGCTCCTATCTTATTTTTTGGCCTCCTCTGTCTCTTCTTTAATTTGTCCTCCACACTGCCACAAAAAATAAGCTTTCTAAATCAGGTTAAAACATCTCCAATAACTCTCTGTTGCTTACAGAAAAAAAGTCCTAACTGTGTATCAGGTATTAGAGGACATCCACACACTGAAACTATAGGCCTTTCCAAGTTCATGTCACAGTACTCCCCAGGGGGTAGTTTATTCCAAACAGCTACGTGAAGTCTCCCAAACGTATTCCAGGCTTTGTTGGCCATAGCCTCTGAACAGCCATTTTTTCTGCTGCAATTTCTTTTCCCTTTAGAGCCCCAGGCTCAAATCCAACTGGTGCCCTAGGTCCAATATGCATGCCCACACTACCCAGAAGCAATCGCTGTCTCCTCCCAATTCTTTTATATTTTATGGGTACCTCTCTCAAGACATTTATCACACTCTATTTTGTATCATTGTTATTTATAGATATGTCAGGTCTCAGCTTTCAGAACATTTTTTAAAAATGAGGATCCTCTTCTAGTTTATTTTTACATCCTTTGCAGGATTTAGTGCTGCCTGATCACAGTAGATTTATTGTGGTACAGTAAGAACTGCATGAAATTTCAGTCTCAGAGGTGTGAATTCAAATCTTGACCGCTACCCACTAGTTGCACAACCTTCACCAAAATGTTTAACCATCCTTGGCCTTGGTGTCCTGATATGAAGGGAGAGAACACTGATATCTCCTTTGAAGGCTGCCTAGATAGTTGGTGATAGGTGAGTAAGATGTCTGGCACCATTTGGGTATAAATAATCCTATCTAATAAAAGAGTAATATGCAAATTGACTGTACCTCTGCTACATCCACAAGCCATACCCACCAGTCACGCCCATCAGTCAATCAGACTGAGTATGCAAATTAACTCAACCAACATGGCTATGCCACAAAGAGAGAAGGAGGGAGGCTTGTGTTGCCTCTGACAATGGAGGAAGCCAAGCTTTCCTCACACTCTGGCCAGCACAGGCCTCCACTTAAGGCAACAAAGTTTCAATGGCTGTGCCAGCAGAAGGCTTGGCTCCACTCCAGGCTACAGTTTTAATTGTAGTAGATAAATCCCAGATACTAGGGCCTCTGCTTGGGTTGCCAGGGTGTGTGGCCAGTCTGCAAACCACCACGGGCCCCTCGCCCAGGCCACCCCATGCCCCAAAGGAATACCCACCTTAATTCAGGACATTCTTCAGGGCAAACCAGCTGGCCCCCACCCATGCATCAGGCCTCTATCCTATCTAATAAAAGAGTAATATGCAGATTGACCATAACTCCAACACACAAGACAACTGCCCCCATGGGGTCAAAAGATCCTGCCCCTATGTGGACACAAGATGGTCAGCAGGGAAGGGCAGTTGAGAGGGACCAGGCCTGCAGGGGAGGGCAGATAGGGGTGACCAGGTTGGCAGAGGAGGGAAGTTGGGGGTAACTGGGCCTGCAGGGAAGGGCAGTTGGTGGTGGGGAGGGGGGCACCCAGGCCTGCAGGGGAGGGCAGTTAGAGGTGACCAGGCCTGCAAGGGAAGGCAGTTCGGGGTGACCAGGCCCAAAGAAGAGGGCAGTTAGGGGCAAACAGACTGACAAGGGAGCAGTTAAGCATCAATCATGCTGGCAGGGGAATGGTTAGGGGGTGATCAGGCTGGCAGGCAGAAGTGGTTAGGGACAATCAGGAAGGCAAGCAGGTGAGCAGTTGGGAGCCAGCAGTCTTGGATTGTGAAAGGGATGTCCGGCTGCCCATTTAGGGCAGCCGGACATCCCTCAAGGGGTCCCAGATTGGAGAGGGAGTAGGCCCCCTGTGCACAAATTTCATGCACTGAGCCTCTAGTTAGATAATAAATAGGCACTTTAATATATTTTACTGTTGTTGTGGTTTTTTTTACAGAGAGGAAAAAAGAGGGATAGAGAGTTAGAAACATCAATGAGAGAGAAACATCGATCAGCTGCTTCCTGCACACCCCCTATTGGGGATGTGCCCACAACAAAGGTACATGCACTGACCAGAACCGAACCTGGGACCCTTCAGTCCACAGGCCAACACTCTATCCACCAAACCAAACTGGTTAGGGCATAAATGGGCATTTTAATAAGTATTTTTGAAAAAAATAATTGGGGGGAAATGTGTGAAACAAAGATCTGATTGGATTGGAACTGACCAGTGGGAGACCTCTTCTGATGAGATTCTCAAAACCTGAGGAATGGTCCTCCTCCCTCCTCCCTCTCTCTGGACCCATCAGCTCTCCTGCCACTCCTTCCGCAGCTGAGTGTGCACTGCTGCCAGGTTGGGGCAGTGCCCTCCAGTTCCCCCAGGATTCTCTCCATAAATCCCAGGCTATGTATAGATATGGCCCCCAGATGGTGCTGAGAAGGAGGGGACAGCCCTGCACCCACACGGGCCCTGCCTTCCTCACCCACCGGCCCAATGAGAACCAGGTGATTGTGGAAGATCCTGGCCCAGGCTTTGAAGTGCCGCTGCACAGAAGCCAGCTGAGCGAGGAGCGGTGCCAGATTTATTGCGGCCTGAGAAGCACAGATATTAGGTTGGCTGTAGCTCACTGACCTCTTCAGGCTTTCCATTTGGGTCTGAGATTTATTACCTCCTTGGCTTTTTTAATTTCCAGGGATCTGTGCCTTTAACATTTCTGCTCTAGCCCCCCAAGTCACAAGGACTTCCTGTTTGCCGAGACCACAGATAAAGAAGACACAAACCACAGAACACCAACACTATGTAATTTTTTTTGTTCCTGACTCCTTAATTTCTCAGCCATCCTAGGTGTTCTGTCAAGATGCAGTCTGAAAGTCTAGACCGAGAGATATCTATGATAGAAAATGTACATCAGTATTTCAAGTCCTCTGAATTTATTCTGGCCATTTGACAGTTGCTTGGAGATACAATCTCAATTTTTGCAATGGCCCCTTCAGCAAGATATTTATGGCAGATACAACTGTAATTATTTACCTGTAACAAAGTCCAGGTCTGTCTGCTTCAGGTGATTCAGGCAGCAGGGGGACAGTGAGAAGAGATTCATCTTCCTCTTGTCCAAAAGTTGACCTTTTGCCCTCGGGCCCCTTCTCTACTCCCTGTGAAAATGTGGATGTGTGGGGCATGGGCCATTTCCTGTGCCTCTCTAGACACCAATATTAAAGTAGGTGGACCCCAAAACAAATACATGTGAGATGAGTTGGCAAAAAATAGATTTGGTGAGCTCCTTGAAGGCAGGCACATGCTGTGCTTCCTTTCCCCCAGTTTCTGGTTTGAACTTACAGGAGGGTAAACTGCCATCAGTATTTAAGGGTTTAATTTTTTCTTGCAAACATATTCAAAATAATACATTATAATGAGTGTTGGCCCCGGAATAGTCCCCTGGGAAGACTGCACTGGCTCCAAAGCTATGGCCCTGCAGGAGGTCTTGGTGCCTAGTTTGCTGCATCTTCCTAAACTATTGAGTTCATTTCAGTCTCTGGTCTTTCCACTCACATTTCACTTTTACCCAAAAATCTTGCCCAAAGTAATTGCCAGTTTAAGGACAGAGTTTTCAAGCAGCTTTTGGAAAATCATAATCCATCAGAAAAGGCAAAGCATTGGCAACCCTGACCATTCACATGCCTGTACTGTGGATCCCAGGACAATTCCAGAGAGGAGACACAGATTTTCCTGAACGGTAACAGTAGCGTAAGAATAGAGGTGCCGCCTGTCTAAGGGACTTTTCTGTAGGGTCAGTGACCATTTGAAAGAAAAAAACCACACAAATAAAGTCATGTAAATTTATTTTCCTAATGTGTGTGCTCTTTAGTCTTGGTGATTGTTATCTGTGCTCTCCATGGAAGTGCCATGAACAAAAGGCATTTGTGTGCCAGTTGGGCTTCATGGTGGTGAGAGCTTTGCCTTTGGCGCTTCTCCTGCATTGTATGGTCCAGAGCCCCTTGCCATCATGTTGACACAATCAAGCTGCTGCTGTTCAGACTTGCAGATAAGGCACTTCAACTTGTTGGTCTCAATACCAGGGCAATAATTCTGCTTTAAAAAATGTGTTTGTTCCAGTAGTGGCATTGCTGGGTCAAATGGGAGTAGAGGAATCCATTAAAAAGCTGTAGGACATTTATAGTATGGAATACTATATAGCTGTAAAAAAGAGGGATCACTTATCCTTTGAGACAGTTTGGATGGACCTGAAGACTATTATGCTAAGTGAAATAAGCCAAACTGAGAAACACAAATATTACATGATCTCACTTATTTATGGAACCTAATGAACAAAATAAATTGACCAGCAAAATAAGATCTAAAACAGGAAGGCATGGAACAGACTGACATATCTCAATATGGGGATTGGGGGACCTGAAGAGATAAACCAAAGAACTTACATACTTATTATATGGCCATGGACATGGACATGGGCAATAGGGTAGTGAAGACCTGGGGGTGAGTAGGGGCTAGAAAGGAGAGGATTAAGAGGAATATGGGAGACATCCATAATACTATCAACAATTATATATATATATACTAGAAGCCTGGTGCACAAAATTTGTGAACTGGGGGGGAGGGGTCCCTCAGCCCAGCCTGCCCCCTCTCACAGACTGGGAGCTCTCAGGGGATGTCCTATTGATGGCCAACCATGGGGAGCAGGCTAAGCTGCAGTCTGGCCTCCCTCTGTGGGAGGTGACCAGGCTGATCAGGGGAAGGCACCAGCCCCATCACGCTACTGCCACAGTCGCCAAGGTGTTTTCATCGACACAGACTTTAGTCTCTTCACCACGAAAAAAATGACAACTTTCTTTAGGCATTTTCAATATGTGTCTTTCATATGATATGACCCTTTTTTTCTTTCTCTTTTTCTTTCTCTTTTTCTTTCTCTCTCTCTTTCTTTCTCTCTCTCTCTTTCTTTCTTTCTTTCTTTCTTTCTTTCTTTCTTTCTTTCTTTCTTTCTTCCTTCCTTCCTTCCTTCCTTCCTTCCTTCCTTCCTTTTCCTCAACTGAGGATAAGTTTCCATTGATTTTTAGAGAGCTTGGAAGAGAGAGGGGGAGACACAAAGAAACATCAATGTGAGAGGGACACTTTGATTGGTTGCCTTCTACATGAGCCCTGACCTGGGCCCCGACCAGGGAGGAACCTGCAGCCTATGTACATGCCCTTGATCAGAATCAAACCCAGACCCTATGGTCAGCAGGCTGAGGCTCTATCCACTGAGCCCAACCGGCTAGGAAGGATATGACATTTCTTAGCCCTTCCAGCAGAAGACCTTCTTTTTTTCCTCCAGGAGTGTGGTGGAAAAATCCTAGATCACCTTCTTGGATTTTTATTACCCAAGTTACCAAGAACACTCTAGTGATGGGATACAGGGAGCTTAGCCAATGAGCACTCAGAAAAGGTCTTTCCTCAGCAGCTCATGTGCAGAGGACCCCCTGCATTGTGTCCACTGGGCTGGGGCATGCCCTGAGCCATGCGGTGGCAGCTCAAAGCATGCCTCCCAGTCCTGCAGCCCTGCATTGTGTCCACAACTCTCCCTTCCTTTGTGACCTGTACTGGCCACTAAGAGCACCACCATCTTTGTGTCAGAGTGATGGTTAATTTGAATATTACCCTTTTATTAGATTAGATATTTTTAAAAATTTTAAGTGTGGTTTTCCATTTTAAAATACTACCTGGACCTTGTATTGAGATCAGCAAGCTGGAGTGCCTTATCTGTAAGGTAGAAAGCCAACCAGGACCACCTGGAGTGAAGTGATATTTCCTTTCAGGGTTGATTTTCCTAAGCTCACTTGCTTATTTGCAACAAGGGGAACATACCAGTTTTTACTCAACATTATAAGAGTCATACCTTTAGACTGCATGGGAAACTCTTTACACACACCACTTTTAACAGTTGCCATGTGTCCCATTAAGTGAAGGTGCACCTGCATTGCTCTATCGTCAGTTACTGGTATTGCTGTTTCTTCGATAGGATTTCTAACACAGCAGCAGCTCAGAGAACACAGAGGAAGTGATCAGTATCTATGTCTGACAGTACAGCCACTATCTGCCTTATCGGCTCAGAACAAAGCACAGGTCTGGGCCAGGCATATGACTCATTGTGCCAGCTGCTCAACTCATCACAAAACAAGATCTGAGTGGCTGGACCCTTGTCCTGAGATGGCTTACCCAGCCCATGGCCCCTGCACCAGGCCCCATGGTCCCAGGGTCCCAGGGACTGTTCCTGCCTGGCTGCAGGAAATCATGGCAAGATCTCAGTGGCCTGTTCTGGGTCCAAGCTTGGGGCTAGTGTTTAAGAGACCCCTTACCCTTTTTGAGAGAAAAACTGACCATAAGCTCATCATGATCATGACTTTTGTGACTTGCAGCATACTGCCCTGAGGCTGCTTTGATGCCATGCTTGTGTTGATACTGTTGTGGGTGTACAGAGACATGCTCTGCCTAAGTAAAGGACTCTATATTAATATTTATTATTGTGGTGAAGCTAACAATGCCAGGATCTGAACTAGAAGAGGAGCACCAGCTTCCCCACGACCACAAGGCGAGGTGACCACTTTTTTCCCATCCATTGAATTCAAGGCCCAAGGTCTCTCCCTTTCACCAGCTATTGATGCCAGAGATCTCCAGAAGTACCTGGTCTTGTTTTATTATGAGGAGACAAAGACCTTGAGAAGGAAAATTGAGTGCCTTGTGGTCACACAGTATGTTGTTGACAGAATTGAGTCTCCAAAATCTGTCCAAAGCTGATGACTTAGTAGCAATTGATACTAGGAGACAGTTTCCTGCAGGTGCGAGTCCAGGGTACTGAGAAGGAGAGGCCTTTTGTTGTTCAGATACTGGGCGCTTCCCACTCTGCTCTCACTCCCAAGCCCATCTCCCTAGCCCCATGCCTGACTGTTTGTTCCTACACACTTCCCAAAGCAGTTCACCCCAAGCAGGCATTCCAAGCTGGCCTGGGGAATCTGTCAATCAGTGATCAATTTGCCGGTCGCATCACCATCACGGAGCCTGGCAGAGATTAGCCAGCCAGGACAGGTGGATCTGCTTATGAGCAGGATCTGTGGTGACTCCCAGAGCCTCGCTGGAGAGTGAGCCCTGAGAGGGGAGAAGCTGCTGCTCAGCCTCCAAGCCCCAACAAATCCTTTCTTCATCTGGGTGCCCCGACAGTCCAACACCCTAGCTGAACCGATTCGGCACACTCACAAGCAGCTGACATGGCTCTCCATTCTCCACAGCGGTGTGTTGAGAAGCTGTGGGCCTAAGTCTTCCTGGGTGGCAGGGTGGGCACTTGCAGCCCATAGGCTTACTGTCCTTCCTAAGTCTGCCAGGAGAAAATAAGAGCATGGCTACATCCTGCACTTATAGGATATATTTTCCTCACCCTCTTTCACTGATGCTCTCCTTACAAAGTCACTGCAAGTACATTTGAGAACAAATTTGGCCAATATGGCAGGAAAGACCTAGAAAAGAAATAGGTTTCTGTAAATGATGCAATTAATTTGCCAAGTGGGCACAAAGTCCACCTTCTCTGACTGCTGATCCAGGCCTCCTTCCAATCCCACAGTGCTCCTCTCAGGAAAGCCTGCTCATTTCAAGACACTCTTATTGTCTTTATGACTATGCAATACCCTGGTTATAACCCTTTTGATGCCTTTTATCACCCACAGGCTTTGAGTCCAGAATCTGGACCAAGGCATATGAGTGCTTTGTGACCTGACCCCCCCACCTCCAGCTTCCTAAGAACCCCAGGGAACATGGTGCCTCTGTACTTTTCCATAAGCTATTCCTTAATTTTGATATATATATTTCTTTCCCTTATCTGCCTGGGGAACTATTCATCCTTGGAAACTCTACACAGGCAGTAGTTGCTCCTCTGCACATCCTTGAAACATGCTTATTCTAGATCACTTCAGAACTTTGTATACATGTGAGTTCACAGCCCATGTACAGATAGAGGTATCTTTCCCATTCATTAGGCTGTCATACTATTCTTATGGTAACATTTGGAGCCCAGAACATAGCACAGTGCCTGAAACATAATGCATCCTAAATAACAGCTGGCATCCTTGGCCTTTAAGGATGATTTCTTTGGCATGACTCTTCTGAGGATATTGGACCCGAGGCCTGGGATGGGAGGGACTTCATTCTACATCTCAGCTGAGGCCCAAGAGGCTCACCATGCCTCCTAGCAGGAATCTATACCTCATGGCAATGCAGGTGAGGTACAGGCTAAGTCCTGGTTGTGGAGCCAGGTTCTCAAACCCATTCCTCAGCTGGGTCTGTTTGAGCCCACACAGCAGGATGCTGCTCCAGGCACACATAAAATATGGCAGCAAGAGTAGATAACCGACCTGAATGGTGTTGACTTGCAGATTGCCCTGCTTTATCCAGACTCAGAAATAACTGCCCCTTTTCCAGATTGCTGAAGTTCTGACCCCTGATTTGTTCCACCCTTGAATTCACTCCCAACTTCTCCCCATGATTTCCATTCAAATGTGTCTCTCCTCAGACCACTTAATTACAGGTTGTGATATTCTTTAAAGACATAGTCCTAGGACAAACCTTTCCCAGTAGTGCAGCACAGGCTAACCCACTGTCTGTATTTCTTCAGTCCAGGGAAGTTTGTCCTGGGCATGCTCCAACCTAACCATAGCCTTGTAAACAATGTCCTCACTCTCTACATTCAGGTATTCCATTGTTGCACTCAGAGCCTTGGAGAATGAACCCCAGCACTGTCTTCCCCATACTCTTTTGTCTCTAGTCCACCTTGATCTGGGGATTAGTAAAGCAAAACACCCCATTTGGGGGCTGGGTGTCTCAGATATTTCCTGCAGCCCAGGGAAGATTTCCAGCCTGGGCAAAGGTCCACCAAGACTGAGAAATTTGTCTGAATCCATCAAAGTTATATTGGGACATAAAATTCAAAACCCCTCTCTGCAATGGAAAGGTTCTACTCTGCCAAGATGCCAGCATGCCCTGCCATCAGCAACAATTGCCACCCAGAACAGAAGAGCCATGTAAGAGAAAAAAAAGACTTTAAATGGTTCATCTGTCCCAAATTGTCTATGGTCATGATTCAGGTGTCAGTCAGAGACAAAGAAGGAGACCACCTCTCTGAAATTCACCTGCCCCCACCCACCTACCCACAGTGTCTGGGTCCTAGAATTATTGCACCTGTCACCCCCTCTGTGCTGTGCCTGGCCTCTTCCTTTCACAGCCGAGATAAAGTTAACCTCTTGGTGCCCTTGGTTGATCTGCAAGGTGGAGTCATTAAACAGGGCATTAAAGGAACAAAAGGAAGAAAATAATTATTTATATTTACCAATGTATTGCTTTTCAGCTCCTGAGGGAAATATTCCTGAATGCTGTGGGATTAACCTGATTCATTTTAAGTGGCTTTAAGAGGTTGTTGTTGAAATGCATCTTTGACCAAATGTGGGCACTGAGGGCATGCATATTAAAGAAGCAGAAGGCTCTCCCCTAGAGAACAGTAGAACATCCTAAACATGTTATTCTGCCCTATGGACCTCTTGGGGCTGGATGCTGGGAGTCAGTGTAGAATGGGGGAGGTAGACAAAGAGAAGTAGAAGATGAGTTTCTATTGAGGAATTCAGAGTCTATTTAGGGAGAAAAACAGGAATGTGCAAAAAAATTGCAAGGTCTGAAGAGGGCATTTTGGTGTCCAATTGTCAGCACCCAAGCAAGCCTGGTAATGTGGGGCCACCTGGAAGGGCTGGTTGTAAATGATCAATAGGATTCAGCTGGGCAAGAAGGAAAGCCAGGGCACCATTACAAGCTGTGGTATTGAGGTGACAGGTGGGCAATGGTTGCCAGGGGAGGAAGAGCACCCAGTGTGATTCAGGCCCAGTTATTCTGGCCTCTGTATTCTGCTGAGGTGCCAGAGAAAAGTCCTGGATATCATTCTCCTATGGCTGGACTAAGCCTGGAGCTTTAGTTAATCTATTTGTTTTTGTTCAAGTTGAATTAATCAATGAATAGGTGAAGGAGTGGAGTCTTGAAGAGTGAGTAGGGATTGGTGGGACTAGGAGGAGAGATGCCCCTGATAGGGAGGCACCCAGTACAGAGGCCCAGGGACTGAGAACAATAGGCCTACCTAGGAGACCACACAGTTAGTGTGGCAGGAATATTCCAGGTGGGAACTTAGAGGGAATAGCTGAGGAATTGGGCAGGAGCCCCATCCTGGAAGTCTTCACAGGCTTTGTTATACATTTGAGCCAATTCCAGGAAATATACTAGTAAAAATATTGACTTTTATTTAGTTTAGTAGAGTACTGGTGCACAAAAATTTGTGCATGGGGCAACCCAGCCTGCCCCCTCTCACAGTCCAAGAGTTCTCAGGGGATGTCCTACTGATGGCTTAGGCCTAAGCCACAGTCTGGTCTTCCTCTGTGTGAGGTGACAGGGCCGGTCAGGGGAAGGTGCTACTCCCATCATCCTGCTACTGCTGTAGCTGCTGGCCCTCCTTAACCCTTGCAGCCTCTGCAGCTTTGTCCAGAAGGACATCCAGAAGATGTCTGGTCTCTCTGATCTAATTAGCATATTGTCCTTTTATTAATATAGATAATTTGCCTTTCCCAATTTCCAAGTTGGTTTTGGTGGCTGAGAGTTGTTTGGTGGAGCAGCGAGTGGACAGGGACTCCCTCTCTGAGAATGAACTTCAAGCACCTCCAGAGTTTTGGCATTGGTGTCTGTATCCCCTTTTACTTGATTCTTTGGGGTAGAGTTGATATGCTCAGGAGGGCATATTATCAAGCTGAGAACTGGGCTTCCCCCCTTTTTTTCTCCCCCAGTGTAACTCAGACTGGGCCTCACTAGCCTGGATTTGCAACATTTGGCTCCCTCCGTGTGGCCTTTCTCCATAGGAAGTGGGACATGGTGACTGGGCCCAGAGCATCCCTTTAAACAGTTCTCTGCAGTTCTCTCTGCCTGTTTGGGCTCCAGTTCATACATTTGCTTTTGAGTTTGGCACTGATTTGCAATCTGCAAGTTGATGGCTCCTTAGGCTGCTGGCAGCTGGGTGAGTGAGAAGTGACTCTAAGATAAGAGAACCTCTCCCCAGTATTTACAACTGAGCCAGGAGAGTTCAGACAGCTTTTTCAGGCCTCAGCCAGGTCTGCAGAGCAGGATCCAGCAGAGGGTGGGTGGCACAGGGTCCTGGCATTAGCTAGGACACCCCAGGCAAAGAAGGAAGACACTTCGGGCTGGGAGTCTGGAGCCCTGATCCTGCTCCTGGCTCTCACTAAAATAAGCAGCAGGATCCTGGGTAAAGTATTTCCTCTGCCTGAGCCTTTTCTTGCCATCAAGTAGAGCCAATAATTTCAGCCTTACTCTCAGCTGTGAATATTAGGAGGCCTGAGTGAGATGACATCTATGAAAGGACAATGTAAAAGCCGAGCTCCATGCAAGTGCACTACACAGCAAGGTCATGAAAGAAGGGCAGGAAGGGGGACCTTGGAGGTGCTCACATGACAGCTGTCCCATGGCACAAGGGGCACTTGAGAGGATCTCCAGAATTCCATATTTTTATGATCACATAGTCATTCTAATGTACATTAAGATATGCATGAAATAAAATCTCTAGTTTTGTGGCCCTGCTATTTAAATATGGCTAAAACAAGTGTAAATGAAAATATTTCAAGTACTGGTATGGCAAATGAAGGTACTCATAAATGCCAGGGGCTAGGAAATAAGGGCTGGAACTGAGCTTGGCCTGGACATCACCATCCCATTCAATTTTCTGTCTTATGATGGAAGCATTGATGGCCCCAATTCCCTGGCATCTATCCAGTCTTGCCAGCTCCAGGGTGACATGAGCAAACAGGTATGGAGTAATAAGTACTTCAGCAGCTACTGTGCTGGGTCCCACCCAGACCCACAAAGTCCAGAGTGTGTGTTCTTCCCACTACATCCAATGACCATTTTCTTCCTGGTGAGCATTTGCCCAGGGATGTGTTCATGACTGATTCTTGTGGGTGCTCTTATCTATCATCACCTTGACCTGGGAGGTGGGCAGGGACGCTGCTGTTATGAATTTATAGATATTGGAGATTCTGGAAAAGGAAAGAAAGGAAGGCGCAAAACAAGTCTCACAGACGGAGAGTGGCAAACCCAGACCTTGGAGGCATATTGAATGATGGTCAGGTCGCTTCCAATGAAGCAATTTGGGTTATTTGAAGCTTCATTCACATTGCTGTTTCCCCTCCAGGGAGAGAGGGGAAGATGTTGAAATGAAGAGCAAAAATGACACTTTTAAGTCACTGGAACAACAAATAAATAAAACTTTTTGGAAGATAGTTAAGGTCTGGGGAAATTACTGAAGGTGGGATATAGTTTAAGAGAATTGTCTCCCCATTTTGACACAACCCAGCCTAGAAAGGAGCCGAGTGCAGAGGGAGGCAGTGTGCCGCCCATGTAGAGGGCTGACGACCAGGAAAGCGCCAGAGGATCATGGTGATCATGGGCATCCTGGGCCTTCACGTCTTCAGAATGAGGTTACTAATCTCACCAAAAGGAAATAAGTATAATATATGGACTTAAAATATCTGTATCTCTAGTTTTATTTTTCTTCATAGTTCTCTTCCACCTGACATGTTATATATAATCAGCCTCTAACATCTTTTTCCCAAAATCAGCAATGTGATCTCTTTCCACTTTGCTCCAAAGTTCAGGACCTGGATCAAAGGCATTCATGATAGATACCCTGGAAGCATGTATTGAATGCAGGAACCAATGATGAACAAATGAATGCTGTCACTGTATGCTTTGTCAGGAAGGCTTGTTCAAGTATGTATCCCAGCACCTTGCACAGACCATCCACATTCTTGGCTCTGAACAAATGAGTGCAAGAATGAAAAAGCATTTTGTAAACAGCAAGGATCCACAGACACTAACACATAAGATGTACAAATATAAGAGCAACATGCCAGAAAAGAACAATCCTAAAAGGGAAAAGAAATTTGCAGCTGCACTCTCAATCTGCTTGGCTGCATCTTCTGACTTTAGTCAACCCACTTCTTATCTTGAAAACAACCAAGACATTTGGTAACAGTCACTTCTAACGATGAATTCAGCTGATTGCTCCTGAAACAAAGTGCCTGTGGAGACACAGACTGACTCCAAGCCCAAGGGAAATTATAAAGGCGAGCCTGGTGCTCAAGGTCTGCCAAGAGAGGAATCAGCAAGAACCCATTAGACCTTGAAAATGATCTTTGTACTAATAATTTAAGCTACTATTAGTGACTTAAGGCAGAGAATGTTTTTAAATGCTAGAATGCATATGATTTTATCTTGACATTATCCCTGTAATCATTGGTCCTGATTAAAGACTCCTGCCCTAAAAGATGGATGGGCTCAAACACTTAAATATATGGTAATCTTTCACCTCTTTAGATGCTGTTTCTCCCAAGAAAGTCTTCCATGCACTTCAATTTAAAGACTATCAATTGTCTTTCTTCAACTATTTGAAAAACACGGGAGTTGGGTTAGAGGGGAGTGGTAAAAATAATAATAATTCTAACAATATTCATTCTTTACTGACTTAACTAAGCAATGAAGAGGTCCATTACAATTTATTTGCAATCAACAGTAAAATATTTGGAAAAAAATGTCCAAACATGTTAGTGCTTGTTTCTCCATAAGTATGCAGGGCAAGATAGTCATACAAAAGGACATGGTAGGGTATCATTTGCTTTGCTCTTCTCACATCTGGCTAATGCCAAATGGGCTGGGACTCCCAGGGCATCTCTATGGCATCTTATTCTGCAAGTTCTCTTTCCCACCCTGACCCATCATCACCTCATTCAGCTGGTAGTTCTCAGTGGCTTGAGACACTTTTGGAACACTTCTCATCTTGGGCTCATGTTTGAAAGTGCAGTCACTAGGCCTGTCCATACCCAGAGAGTGAGTGAGTTGAAAAGGGCTGGGATTTTTTTTTCTAGTAGCAAATCTTGAACAACAATCACCCTATCAGCCACAACTTAAAGAGCTGCAGTCGACTGTGAATACATTTGTGAAAATCTAGATGTTTCTTTTTCAAGTTTACTTAAAACAAGACACCTCTTACTTGAGGAAGCTTGATATTCAGGGCCCCCCAAAGTCCAACCTTGGGTTAGATTTTCAGACTCATGGTGTTTTTGTTCCTGATAGCCCAGAGTCTGTGGTTGAGCCCAGCACACAGCAATGTTGATGCTTTCTGAGTCAAGGCACTGACAGCTCTAATGACATGCAGATATGAGGGCAAAACACATAGCATGCAAAGTCATCATGGCAGCGTGGTCCCAGCCACTCACTCTGGAGGGCAGCAGATGTGGATTCAAACCCAGGCTCTGTAAGTAATGAGCTATGTAGCCTCAATCAACACTTAGCTTCTCTGAGCCTTGATATAGTAGGAGTACCTGCCTCACCTAATTATTTTGTGAATTCATACTGTTAGTACAGCACTAGACAGATAGCAGACTCTCAAAAGATGGTAGATAACAGATAAAGCTGCTGTGCGAATTAAATGAAATAACGTTGTATGATGAGTTTTTGAGAGAGAGGACCAGCCCAGTCATTGCTCACTTCTATGTTTGAGGTCCCAGAGATGGTACCGCCTCACAGAGTGCCACACCAAGCCCTGTACCCAGACCATTCCTTACGTGCTTTCTTCCCTTTCTCCTATTTCCCTTGTCCCCAAGTCTAAATGTCTTTAGTCCTATTGGTTTTACTCCTTTAAGATCTATGTAGCCTGCCTCCTGTCTGCAACCCCTCTGATACTACCTTGATTTGAAGGGGACTTTCACTGAGAGAGTGAGCAGGGCCAGTGAATACCTCATTGTCCGTAGGAGGTCAGCACAAGTATTGCTTCCTCCCTGCAGCCTCCTGGACCCTGTCAAATGCTCTCCCAGCTCTTTCCTTCCCCTTCTGAGCCATTATTACAACTTGGGATTCTACCAATTCCTAGTGCTGGATTTTCTTCCCCACTAGACCAGAAGATTTTAAGAGTCAGAGACTCTGCTCATATTGTTCATTCCCAGTGCCTAGCATAGTGCCTGTCATATGAAAGGTAGTGCAGACTGTTGGATAGATGAAGGAATGAGCACTGTAGAGACCCTCAGTACCTTCTTCACCCTGTAAACCAGAGAAATATTTTTAAAACAAATCTTACCATGCCACTCTCCTGTTAAAATCTTTCTGGGATTTCCCCTGGTGATTTGAGTGAATTCCAAGTTGCTTAGCATATCTCAAGATGCATGCTGCCTGCCTAGGGTCATCTTTTGTCCCTGCATCTACACAATGTGTATAACACAACAAACATTTTATAGCCCTTAAATGGACCTGCACACAGAGTCCACTCCCGTGAAACACTCTGAATTCTTCCCCCCAAGCCAGCCCTACTTTACCTGACTAACTTCTTTAGCTATCCTTCAAAAATCTCCTGATCACTCCTCCCCCAGGGAGCCTTCCTTGCCCATACAGACTGTGTTAGGGACCATCCTTTGAGCCCACACTTGGAGTTGTTTTTGTCATAGCACTTTGTCTTCTCAGTGTGGATCTGCCTTGTTAGCCCATGAAGATAGTGAGAACAGAAACCAGACACTCTTCATATCAGTGTCTTTAATGTACTCCAGCAGGAGTGAGTGAATGAATGAATGGATGGATGAATAAATGAAACAAAACACTATTCCCTGGCAATACTTTAGCCAGGATAAGTGTATCTGAGCATCTTACTGGTAGCAACACACAAATGAGAAAGATCACTGAGCAGTATTGCTACAGGCAATGAAACAGAACTATCTGGGCAACAATTACAGAGTGCCCAGGACTGATGAGGCAGGGAAGGGGGCTTCCTGGGCAGCCAAGAAAATGCCCCGGGCATCAGACATTCTGTGCTAGGGACTGGGCAACAGCAGGAGCTCTGATATGGGGAAACACACTTTCTTTCTCATGGGAGCTATAGATATAAGCAGTGCACAAATGGATCCAATAAGCAAAGTGAAGATAATTATAAACTAAGACAAGAGTTTTGAAGGAAGCAAACAGGAGAATCTAAATAATATGGTCATGGAAGGCCTCTCTGAATCATATTTAGATCAGAAAGGTGAGCCCCAGGAAAAGTGAGTAGAGGAATATTAGAACTTGACTTGTTGGAGGATGAAAAAAGTTTATCACTGATCATTTAGAGAGCAGTGTGATAATGTCAGAGATGTGAGTATAATGATGCACACATACACACACATACACACACACACCTAAAAATGTCTGAATACTCAATTCATCTTAGTTTTCTTACCTGTAAATGGCAAATGTAAAGACTCAGTAGAGGCCCACAGTTAGGGTTAGTCCACCTTGGCATTGGGGAATAGAGGGAAGACACAGAGTAAGCTGAAGGCTACACAAAGGATCAACCCTGCCAGCTTGACTGATCTGCTAAGACTGTCTTTTTTATATGTAAATACATTTTATATCAGATATAGAAATTCGTGCAGGCATATATGAGCAAATATAAGCACACACATACCAATGAATACACACAGGAAATCAGACAAATGGTATAAAATATGGGGTTTGGCAAAATTAGATTTATAGTTCTTATTGAAAATAATATAGTAATTAATAAATAATGATACCAGAATTAACTGTGTTTCATGTACTCACAACTGTAAACCTACTTTTGTCTCAGTGCAATAAATATATACATGTGCATATGCCCATAATTCAAATAGGTGGTTTTAAGTATTTTATTCTTTTTTTTGTTTATTTGATACCTACTTAATAATGACAATCCAAAGGTGAAGACATTTTCACCTTTCTTTAAGTCAAAGTTCTAGATGGAGGAGGGCCAATAGGCTTTACCTTTGGATGTGAGCCCCATTGTTTTTGAAAAAGAGAGTCTTGGTTGCCCTGATCAAGAGGCCTATGTTAGGTCACTTCCACCTGATTCTTGAGAACTAAACATAGTCACAGTCTTCACAGACAGCATGTCCTCACCAAACAGCTGCTTTAACATGAAAGGGCAGATAATAATTGCCTTGATTATTTTGCTTTGTTTTGCTAAATAACCAGAGAAATGTGGGATGTTGCTCTCCCTCTATCTATATAAAATCCTAATATGCAAATTGATCAAATGGCAGAATGACTGGTGGAACAACCAGTCACTATGATACACACTGACGATCAGGGGGCAGACGTTCAACACAGGAGCTGCCCCCAGCCCACAGGCCCTGACTGGTGGCAGTGGTTGGAGGGTGAGTTTCAGTGAGTGGGTGGCACCAGGCCAGACAAGGTAGGTGTGAGCAGAGGCCCTGTTCACCTCATCGGTCACTCCACAGATCAGCTCTGATCACCAGTCAGGCCTTGGGACCCTATCCATGTACAAATTTCATGCACCAGGCCTCTAGTCACTTCATAAATGCTTGCATCTATTCAATTATATCTAACATTCCTGAAGTCCCAGGTATCTTTAATTACAGGATCCAGAGGATTCTGATGGGAAGCACTCCACTCCACTGTTTTCTCAACTTTCATCTACAGAGTAAAGAATGTATGTGTTTTTCCTCATCCAAACCACCAACAGAATAATCTCATTCTGTATTTTGCTGATTGGTCAGCAAATATAATCTTCAGTGGCAAAAATCTTGAAGGGTTGCCTTGAGATTTGAGCATTCAATCAGTCTTAAGAATTTCTTTTGGCAAAAATACTTGTGTTTGATTAGAACTCATGGTTTTGTATCTCTGAGGTTGGGTATAACCAGTGGTGAGGTTAAGTATCATCGGCACTGAAGTTGGCCATGGGGTTTGTTTGGGGAAATTATGCTGTTGTGATTTTGAAAGAAAGTTAAAGGAAATGGTACTATTCTGCCTGCAGAATAAAAGACTGAGGAGCAATTAGGTTTGTTTCCAAGTTTCACCGTGTCTGCCACCTCAAGCATAGCACAGAATTACCACAGAATCCTATAATTGTCTTTCAACCACTGGAATGGGAGCTATGAAAAGTTCAGCATTGCTATTTCCCCACTATATCCCTATCACACCTACATAGTGGGTGTTCAGAGGATGTGTGCCAACTTTTTAATCCATGAATGAAGAGAAGAGCATATACTCTGTTTTAATTGATAACTAAACAAGAGGATAAGCCAAAACCGGTTTGGCTCAGTGAATAGAGCGTCAGTCTGCAATCTGAAAGGTCCCAGGTTCGATTCTGGTCAAGGGCATGTAACTTGGTTGCAGGCACATCCCCAGTAGGGGGCATGCAAGAGGCAGCTGATCGATGTCTCTCTCTCATTGATGTTTCTAATTCTCTATCCCTCTCCCTTCCTCTCTGTAAAAAAATCAATAAAAATATATTTAAAAAAATAAACAAGAGGATATGTTCTCATGCTAAAAAGTTTATTGGATAAATTCCTTGATCAGCCATGGGACAACAGAGTGAAGAAGGAAAACATAAATAGGTTTTCTGTAAGAGTTGCAGAAACTCTGTTCTTGAAAATATTTTAGATTCTCAGTTATTAATGCTGAATGCATATTTACTTTCATGTAGTTCAGGGTCTAACTATGTTAAGTTCTCTTAAAGCTTTAGTCTTCAATTAGCATAATTTTAAATTAACACCATAATTATATGAATCTAAACTTATAGAATAATTTAGTCTTTAATTTTTTTCTGGAGCACCACTAAAGACTAAATAAAAGACAAGCTCTTGGCATATCAGTAGATGCATGCACACTGTTTCCCTACAATCAATATGCATCCAGCACATGGGCCTGTCCTCTCCCATATAATGCCAGTGCAAACAATGCTAATAAATCATGGCAATCCTCATGAGTTCAAGACCTCAAAATCCTTCTCAACTGCTTCCAAGTGAGTAATCAGTGAGGCTACTCAGGGAAGGACTAGTTTGCCACTTCAAATCTAGCAATTCTCTATTCCAAACTTTTTTAATGGGATTTGTTTAGTTCCCAGGATTATGCAGTCCACACCAGGGGGTGAGTAAATTTACAGGAGGAAAAATGGATCGTATTAATTAACTCTACTAAAAGGTTGAGGAGAACCAAAATGGTGGAGTATTTAAAGGCTGATACTCCCCACCTCCCACAACCACATCAAAATTACAGAAGAACATTCATTCAAAACTGCCTAAAATCTGGCTGAATGGAAGTCCAAGTAGAGAATTAAAGAAATTCATAGATATTTGTAGAAGGGGTGAAGGAACAGGCTGGTCTTATACCCACATGTGGTGTGTTTTTAATTGGGAGGGATAGCTAAGCTGAAGAGGCCTCTTGTGAGAAGCAAGGAGTCCCTGCCCCACACCAGACCCCCAAACCAGGATTCCAGAGCTTGGGAGAGAAGTTCTCATAACTTCAAGCTGTAAAAATCAGCAGGCATTGTGGCTGAGTGACATGAAGGCTGCTGGAGCTCCAAGTAGTTTTTACTTGGTCCAGCTTCCTCTGAGCTGCAGGGCCAGGCAGTAGCTTTGAGGAACTTACAGGGAATACTGGATTATCTGGCACTGGGACAAGAACTCAAGGGTTGTTTTGATCCAGATGGGGATGCTGGTTGGGGCCATTGTTCTTGTGCTGGGATCTCCCCATCACAGAGATGACTGACAGCCAGATCCGAGTTTCCATCAGCATAGCCCACACTGTTTACTCTGCCCTGGTGATTCCCCAAGACCCCAACCCATCCAATTTATAGCCCCACCAAAGCTGTTTGCAGCTGCTTTCCCATATAAATGGCCTCTCTCAGCTCAGTCTTCAGATTTTTCTAAAATCTTTCAAACAAGCAGCAGCTGTTATCTGTGTGCCCCAAACATATCAATAAGAGGCCCAAGACCCGGATTTAGCACCAACCTGCCTTGCTTCACTGCTGGGCCTTGCCTAGGCACTTCCCAACCCAACAAGAAGCAACCATCTGCCAATCACTTGGTAGCTCCTGCCAGGTGGCCCAAGGAAGTGGCTGACTCTACACCTCCTGAGAGGCCCTAAAGCCATTATACCTTGTAGACAGATTTAGAACATAGCATATCACAACTCTACACATCCACAGTGACACACTCAAGAGGCATACTCAGTGAGCAACAAAGACCCAGTGAAGCACGTACTGCTCCAGAAGAGGTGTCTCTTGCATAGCAGCTTTTCCATTGTAGACACAGCTGGTTCTTACAGCCAATTGGCCTAGGGGTCAATTCTTCCAAGTGATGCCAACAGCAATCAAGTCTCAACTACAAGACTGTGTACACAGCCCACACAGGGGTACACCTAAAGGGACCAGCACAAATGACTGGGGAGGTTGAGTAATTGGGCCCTACAGGACACTTTCTACACTTACTACTCTACCAAGTCCAGGAGATATAGCAGATCTACTTAATACAGAAAAATAAAACAGGGAAGCAGCCAAAGTGTGGAGATAAAGAAACATGTCACAAATGAAAGAAATGGAAGCAAGCAAACTATTGGCTACAGAGTTCATGGTTATAAGGTTTCTCAAGGATCTTAATGAAAGCTTTAAGGGACTTGGTGATACTAACAAAGTTCAGGAAAAACAGAGTCTCAAACAAGAGGAATGCAAAGAGGCCTACAACAAGACACATCATAATTAAAATGCCAGGGCTAAAACCAGAGAGGATTGGACCTGCATTGCCACCATTTGGCCACCATCCAGATACCACTGCTGATGTGTACACATAAGAAAAGAAAAAAGTAGTTAGTTACCTACAAGGGATCACCCACATGACTCTCAGATGAATTTTCAACATAAATTTTTCAGGCCAGAAGGAGTGGCAAGAAATATTCAAAGTGATGGATAGCAAGGACCTACAACCAAGATTACTCAACCCAGCAAAGCTATCATTTAGAATTGAAGTCAGATAAAGAGCTTCACAGATAAGAAAAAAACTAAAGGGGTTCATAACCACCAAACCAGTATGACATGAAATGTTAAAGGATATTCTTTAGGAAGAGGAAGAGGAAGAGGAAGAGGAAGAGGAAGAGGAAGAGGAAAGAGAAGGAAAAGGAGAAGAAGAAGAAGAAGAAGAAGAAGAAGAAGAAGAAGAAGAAGAAAAGTTAAAAAATATTGGCAATAAAAGAGCAATAAATATATATCTATCAACAATTGAATCTAAAAATCAAAATTAATAAAATAGAATCAGAGGCATGGAAACATGGAACAGATTGATGAATCTCAGAGGGAAAGAGGTTTGGGTAAGCAGGAAGAGATTAATCAAAGATCTTATATACATACAAGTGGCCTGGTGCACAAAATTCATGCACATTAAAAGGGAATTCATTAGAGGAAATATTTTAATATTGTTATTTGCCCTTTCTCTATAATAGAATTGTCAGAGATGAAAGAAAAATTAGTAAAAATTTATTAGTATATAAATCTCCCTCCCATCAGAGTCTAAGGTGCTTGCAGGAACTAGAGTCAAGTCCCCACCCACCACCTACACATGCTTTGAAAATGCAGGAGACCCAGACCCAGCTGGCCCCATCCCCACTGGGTGAGACCCAGATCTGGCCAGCCCCACTCCCATCAAACCCCTCTTGGATGGGGGCTGCAGCCTCAGGTCCCCCGGCTTGGTGCTGGGGTGGGAGTCATGGCATGAGGTCTCCCAGCCTGGTGCCAGGACGGGGGGGGGGGGGGCAGAGTGGCCTAAGGTCTCCATCAAGCCCTGCTGGGCAGGGAGTGCAGCCTGAGGTCCCTCGCCCCAGCCAGGTACTATGCAGCCTCAGGTCCCTGTTGACCAGTTATGATGTTACAGTGTCCTGGCTAATGCATTGCCTATGGACACAGACAATAAGGTAGTAAAGGATTGAGGCAGGATGGTAACCAGTGGTGGGAGAAAAAGGGGTAACAAAGAACATCTAAAATATTCTCAACAATAAATATTTAATATAAAAAAGAGAAAACTAGAAAAACAATATCTAATTATTTTGCTTGGCTTTCTTCCAATAAAATGGAAACCCTTTTCAGAAGGAGAAAAAAAAAGAGGTGGAGAAAGATTTTTAAGTTTCTATGCTCTCAAAATCAGTGAGTGACCAACATTTCCTGGATATCTCCCATGGCCACCACAGTATCACAGATGAGGATACAGCAGTGTCTGAGACAAGCAGTGTTCCTGTTCCTGAAGCACTTTCATTGTAGAGTCAGATACAAGTAATTAACATGTAATAAATAAATAAATAAATATTATATGTTCAGAGTCTTAGAATTAAATACATATTATATGTTCAGACTCTTAGAATAAAATACATATTATATGTTCAGACTCCTAGAATAAAATCCTTTATTTATAGGAATAAAATAAAGGATAATTTTGTGACAGGATATGGTGGTAACACATGTATTTTTTTTAATTCTTTATTGATTAAGGTGTTATATATATATATGTCCTTATTGCCCCATTTTCCCCCTACTCCCCCTACTCATGCCCTCACCCCCCTGTTGTCTGTGTCCATTGGTTAGGCTTATATGCATGTGTATAAGTCCTTTGGTTGATCTCTCCCCCTTACCCTGTTCCTCCCCCACCTTCCCTCTGAGGTTTGATTTTCTGATCGATATTTCTCTGTCTCTGGATTTATTTTGAACAATATATACTGATGAGCAGGTGTATTTTTGCTTTACCTTGAGCTAGACTATAAAGATCCACTGAGGAGAAGAAACAAAGAGAAAAAGCAGCCTTGCAAGATTGAAAGAACTTTACAAGCAGAAAATAGAGCATGGCAAAAATCCCTGAGAACAAACTGGGACTGTTTGAAGATGCAACAGAGGGCCAGGGTAACTGATGTAGGGTGAATGTAGGTGGGAGGTAAGGTCAGAGAAATGGGTAGACTGAGATCAAATAGGGCCTGTGAACCTTCTTGTGAATTTTGTTCTGGTTGTTATTGTAGTGTCTTCAGCACAGGAATTATGTGATATAGTTTGTATTTCAGAAAAATCACTGACTTCTTTGTGGATAATGGATTTGGGGGTTGTTGGGGAATGAGGCTTAAAGAAAGGAGGCTGTTACAGTGGTCAGAGTAGGAAATGATGGTAGCTATTATGGACTGGGTTGTGTTCCACCAAAATCCATATGTTGAAGCTCCAACCCCAGTACCTCAGAATGTTACTATATTTGTTGATAGGGTCTTTAAAGTGTCAGTTAAGGTTAACTGGGATCATTAGGGTAGATCCTAATGCAATGTGACTGGTGTCCTTAAGAGAAAAGGAGATTAGGACATAGATATGTACAGAAAGAAGACTACCATATTTTCCGGCATATAAGACAACTTTTTAACCCAGGAAAATCTTCTCAAAAGTCAGGGGTCATCTTATATGCTGGGTGTCATCTTATAAGGCGAGTATATCCCAAACTCTATGTTTTAACTGGAAAAGTTGGGGGTCATCTTCTATGCCCAGTTGTCTTATAGGCTGGAAAATACGGTATGTAAGGACAAGAGGGAAAGATGACCATCTACAAAGCAAGGAGAGAGGCCGCAGAAGAAACCAACCCTGCCAATACCTTGGTCTCTAACTTCTAGCTTCCAGAACTGTGAGACAAAACATTCCTGTTGTTTAAGCCACCCAGTCTGTGGTGGTTTGTTATGTTATCCCTTATATGGTGGCTTAAGTTTAGATTTCTGGTCCTAAACACAGGAAGAAGTGAAGTGGTCAGGTCCAGAATATATTTTGGGGGAGAACTGACTATTCTTACTAATATAGTAGAAGTGAAGTGTGATAATGGAAAAGGGAGAATGAAAGCTACTCCTAAGTTTAAGGCCTGAACATTTGGGTGGATAGGAGTGCCATCACAGAGATGAAAAGAGAAATCTAGATTTCCATTTAGGCTAGGCTGGATTGAGATTCCTCTTAGGTTCAGGAGTCTCCAAAGAAATGTCATGTGCCATATACCTGCATACTCCCAAGAAATACGGGCTCCATTTTCTCTGGCACTAAATTCTCCAGAAGAAATGTTAGCTAAGCACCATTCTAACTAATACATAGCAGAGAACTCTCCGTTTTATGACCAGCCCATTTCACTATTGTTGGGATTATTGCAAGGAATTCATTCCTTTGGTTTAGTAGAATTTGTTCTCTTTGGAAATTCCTTCCTTGAGACTTCATCTGACCACTTGACAAAACACAACAGATCTAGTCTCTCATTTAATGGCTTGTAGTAATTCTACACTTGGTAATTAGGATGAACCCTCCTACTAAAAATTAGAACAGATGAACAAAAGAGCTTTTAAAAGCTATTGAAGTTATGAATACGTTCCATGCCAAGATCTAGGAAAAAAGAAAAACCTAGAAAGGTAATTTTGGTAGGGATGGCTTTTTCTCTAAGACCAGATGCTGCCTCTGGATGAGGGGTAATAGGACTAATTACTGGCAGTAGTACATCACTCCCCTAATTTTAAGCTTCCTTTGGATAAACAAACAAAAGTTGGAGTCCAGAACCAAGCTAAGGGGAGTGATGGGGAGCTAGTAAACAACCATATTTTAGGCTTCAACCCTAAAGGACTATACCCTAGAAATAAAAGGGAATCAGAAATAAGCCAGCCTCCATGGTCAGGTACTCAGTTAGAACATCATCCCAATAGATGCACCAGGATTTCAGGTTTGATTCCTGGTCAGGGCACATACAAGGGTCAACCAATGAATGTATAAATAAGTGAAACAACAAGCTCTCTCTCTCTCTTCTGTCAATCAATAAATAAAAATTTCAGGGTAAGTCAATTGGTGAAAAAGGAGACATATGTAAAACTTAAGACATTAAAAAAAAACAGAGCAAAATATTTTAAAAAATAATAAATAAAATAAAATTTTCAAAAAACAAAACAAAACAAATAAACCAGCCCTGACATGGCAGCTACAAGTCATCCAATGAACCTTAATATATCAAGTGATAAGGTTAAATTAAGGTGATCCCTAATTGCTAGTTACCTTGGTTTCTGGCAGAACTAACAAAAACGCTTTCTAGACAAAGATATAATCTTTGGGCTTCATTTTTTCACAAATGATTTTTAAGTACATTGTTGAGAACACAATCAAAAGAAAATTGGTTTTAAGAAATTCTAAAAAAAAATGCTAGATAACAAATAGAAAGAACCAAAGGTAGAATCAGATGAATAGGGTGTCCAGCTATTGGACTTACTAGATAAGGACTTCTAAATAACAATGCTTTTTATGCTCAAGAAGCTAAAACATGGGATTGAAAATTTTATCATAAAACTGAAAACATAAAAAATAACATTAAATAAAATGGAAGTTCTTTAAATGAAAAAACACATAATAAAAGCTCAAATAGATAGGGTTAATAGTCCCCCAAAAGTCAGTTAATTAGAATCCTAGAAGGAGAAAAGAGGCAAAGAAACAGAGGAATATTTAAGGATACAAATGGCTGAGAATTTTCCAAAATTGATGAAAAACATCAATTGCTGGATTAAAGAAGTCTAAAAATTCAAAGAATGGCCTCATCCTTGCTACGAGTTTCTTCATGCACAGTAACTCTATTACATTCCATATATGCATTGAATCCAGATTCTTTATTTCCATGCACTCTACATCTGGTCTGCATTCCTTCTCAAATGTGGTGTCATCAGTAAAATCCATTACTTCAGATGCAGCTTGACCATGATCAAGCACAAATGATCAACTCACCCCCAACAGGAACTATAAACATCTATTAAGACAACCTACGTTTGCTACTATTTCATTTTCATAGTCTCATCTCTGCATTCTATACTTCTATTTCACCTTTAACATTTTAGCTCTTCTATACAAAAATAACAAAAATGTTTACCAATTCTTTGTTGAAATTAAATCTTCTAACTTTGCTGAAGATGTGTCTTCCATGTAACCCTGATAAAAGGAAATAAGATTAGTTTTGTGTGACATGTTCTTAATAAGCCTATGCTGATGACTAGAAGACACCACAGGATTTTCAAGATGCCAACAAATTACCTATTTAACAATATATTCTGGCATTAACCAAGGTCAATACAACTCAACTAATATATAAAGTTTATTGAATCAAATCTTGCCCCACTTAACAAAAATAAGTGTATAATCTGACCACCTAAAATATACTTGAAACTTTTCAAGCATTGCTGATAATGAGATAAATCATGTGCAGGTCCTTTCACACACTGGGATGTAATTCATCTGGGCCCAGACACCCAAAATCACCTCCATGGGCTGAGAACTCTCTTACAAACTCATCACAGACCCTGTGTCCAAGTCATGTTTTCTCTCCATGCTTGATATATGTGTCCTAAGCTAGCACAGTGAGACTTGACTCCACAAAGTGGATCATTCTTACAGCTCCTTGAAGCACATGGAAACTATGTCCTCTGCCTGAAATGTTCCCTCCTCCCCAATCCCCTCCAAGGCCTGGCTAATTCAGTCTTCACTCCAGATGCAGCACATGTGCCCCGTTATTATCTGGGCAGCTTCCTTGACTCCTCAGTATGGGTTAGGGGCTCCTCTCTGGAATCATACAGCAGCACCCTTGTCTTCCCCACATTTGAACATGCACAAATTGTACTGTAATTACCCTTCTCTTTTGTGTAGTCTTAGCCAAACTGCATGCAATTTGAGGGCAAGGGCCAGTTCTTAGGCACTGATGTGTAACATAATGCCTGAAATATGTGATGATTAGAAAACTGGTTTGGGGATTAATATTGAAAATGGTATAAGCTAGGTGGCAGCTAAAATTCAATAAGGAGGAAGAACAATGGTGGGAGCAAAGAAAGACAGTTTACAATTCCAGGAAGAGGATAGAAATATCTGAGGTTTTTTATCCATTTTTTATTGGCTGTGGGTTCTGGGACACCTGCATCTGTGCAAAATCAACATGATTTAAAAGTCCCTGGGAATAATCATGGCTGTGCTTAATGACTCAGTCACAAGAATGCTAATCTCATTATCATTTTAATATTAATAAGTGTTTATTTAATGTAATATTATTTTACTAACTGTATAATTATTATATGGTTAGACATAATATAATGATAACTGATTTCATTTATTAATACTTAAAATAATTTTAATAATTCTTTTCAGAAATATCCAACCCTAGAACATTGGTTAAATTAATCAAAGTGCATCAGTACAATAGAAGAGTGTATATGTGAAGAATTTTTAACAATTATGTAATTGTGTATATATTTACATCTATCTATATATATATATAAAAGGCTAAGTGGCCATCTGACCGACCAGTAGGTATGATCGGCAATGACCCCTTGGAGGATGTTGGAGAACTAGTTTCAGCCCAATCCCAGCAGCCTAGACCAAGGGACCCCACCTCCCAGAGGGACCCCACTCACTCCGCAGATGCCCTTAGAGCTGTGCTACTATCCCACTCCAGGTGTGGCTGGGGAAGGACCCTGGATCCTGGGAGGTTGGCTCCAGGGCGTGTCCAGCTCATCTCGCCCAGTCCCATCCCACTGGCCACCTTCTAATTAATTTCCTTTCAATATGCACAAATCCATGCACAGGGCCACTAGTGTATTTTATAATTAATTATGAAAATAAAAAGTAATATGTTGCAAGTTGCAAATCAGTACATATAAGTGAACTATAAAATTTTATATAAAATGAAAGTATTCATAACTTTATTTACAAGTAATTGAATTTTTTTCTTAATACTCAAGTGTGTTTTCTGAAGTTTGTTCAAATGAACATGTGATTATCTTTCAGAATGAAAATAAAAGTACAATTTAGGAAAGTTTTAGGGTCAGTGCCTATTTACTGGATTATTGTAAGGTTCAAATGAGATAATTACACATGAAGCACCTGACAACTTAAACAAATGTGTTTGAAACATTGTTATTAACTATATTAATATGACCAGTGATATTTTTGGTGATTTAGTCCTGGACTGTAGAAACCGCATCACATAGAGGGTGTAGTATCTGAAGTGGCAAGGAGTCCTTGGGCTCCCGGGTTCCTTCCCTGTGCAGTGCTAGGAATGAACCCGCAACTCAAAGGGCTGGTTCGCTGACCTTCCCCCTGCCCAGTCTCTGGGCACAGCCTCCCCCACCTTCCAGCCAGTCTGCAGACAGAGCCTTTGTGATTCTGTGGACTCCCTTCTTTGTCAACACTGACTTCATCTTCAAAGGCCAATCTCTTGGATTTCTTCAAAGATGTATGGGTTTTAAAACCTGAGCCAGCTTTCCAGAAAACACTTCCCTTCCCTGCATGGGCTGGCACACCACTCATTTAGGCCAGAGGAAATTTACACATCTCTTCTCACCACCTTGCCTCCGTCCTTGCTAATTCTCTAATCATATTGAATTATTTGGAGTTTACTGTGTCATCCCTGGTCACCTACAGATTCCCTCACTTCATTACTCCTCGGCCAAATTGTCTTTGGAGGGCTCCTGTGACAGATTTATATTCTGAGCAACAGACAGGAATGCGTTTCTCTGTTTTTCCTTTGCTTGTACCACATAAACATGTCCCAGGACACCCCTGGGCAGGAGCCGGGTCAGACCTGTTCATAGAGGGGCTCCCAGAAAGGACTCCTCTGACAGGGAGTGGCCAGCAAGGTAGTGGGAGTTCCCACAAGGCCTGGTTCCTGAGAGGTGTGTTTAAATTTCAACATGCCTCCTGATAACCAAACTTTTTAATTGTTTTGTAGAAACATCTATTATAAAATTCATCTATTGGAGTTTCTGATGTCTGAGATAAGTTATCTCAACTTTGGATTTCAAACAGTAACTACATACATGTGTATTACACACCAGCTAACTTTATTTCACAGAGCATGCCCATCAAAGATTAGCAGTTTAGCAGAAATAGATCCATGTTAAAAGTTTTCTAGCACATTCTTTTCTAGTTACTAAGTCTCCCGAAGTCAAATGCAGCTGCTGTTTTGTAGTTTTTCCATCAAAACTCCTGCTCTTTAATGATAAGGAATATTATTGATAATGATGTTATTGTTGCTATTTTTGTTCTTTTGCATGGAAGCTTGGCATGAGATAAGATTCTCACATGGAGGCTTTATAGTATAATAGAAAATCTGGATATACAAATAAACATGTTGTTCCATGACAAATATATCATGGAATTATATATAGAGCATTAGAGAATCACAGAAAAAGCAATAACTAAACTTGGTGACACTGGGAAGATTTTTGCCTGGAAAGGAAACGTGTAATGGATCTTGAGGTATAAGTGGAGTTAGCCCAGGAAAGAAGAGGCAGGGGAAATCCCAGAGGAGGAAACATCAGCAGGAAAGGCAAGGTGGCTTAAAGCGACAGGCCTTCCTGAAGAAATGTTCCATTTACCAAAGACGCAGATAATCAGTAGCAGTTTTCTCAAAGTAAAGTAATGTGACTAGATTCCTTTTCTACATTTAAGGATGTATTGTGGGTTAAATAGAGGCTGGTGGATGAAAGAACAGCTAGGAAGTAGGTGTAGAAAAGTGACAATAAGGACTTAGACTAATGCCAAACATATCCTTTGGACCATTGTTTCATTCCCAGTCTCATTACCTCATATTACCTCATATTAGGCATTAAAATTCAAATATCAACTCTACCACTTATTAACTGCATAATTCTAGACAAATGATTGAATATCGCTCATCCATAAAATGATATAATAACATCTATTTAATGGGGTTTAGGTGAGGATTTGGTTAAATTATGTAAAAAAGAAGTCTCAATTATTGTTTTGTATTATCTTAGAAGACAAACAACCAAAAAGTGTCACATCTTTTCTAGTCAATAAGAATAAAAAGCAAGAGATTTGAGCCCAGCTTTCAGTGCAAAAGTGGTACAATATACCTACATGAAAGTATGGCTGTAACATGAATGGTTGTCATGACATTGAAGTTGAAACACCTTGCAACTTCCAGACGGTTTCAATAAAACATCATCATAATAGATTCCATAACAAAACTGATATAACTATCTTGTTCATGCCTGTTCCTCCTTGCTTCAGAAAGAGAGGGTTCAATCAAGTTCATTTCTTCCTATCAGGATCCAAAGGATTTCCTCATCAAACTGCTCTCCAGGCTTGACAGGGAAGCACCACCCACTGGAACAACAATGCTCTAAATCTGGTCAGAGATGCTCCAGGGCTACAACCCAACTGTATTCTGTCCTCATATTAATCAAATGATGCATTTGTTCACGCATCATCATCTTCCACACTGATACACTCCTAGAGATGAACTTTTGCAAGCAAGGATGTTGTGGTGCTCCATGCAGTACCCAGTGGACACCCCTGGGTGGAATAAATGAGGGGATGAGAAACTCTGTAAAGTACACAGGACTCTGCAAAGAAACTGAAATGACATTTCATCAGAGAAGACATACAAATGGCCAACAAGTACATGAATGGGTGCTCAACATCAGTAATTGTCAGGGCAGCACAAAACAAAACCACAATGAGATGTTACCTCACATCTGTTAAGGTCGCTATTAGCAAAAAAAAAAAAAAAAAAAAAAAAAAAGATAACAAGTGTTGGTAAGAAAAGAGAATCCTGGTTCACTGTTGGTGAGAATGTAAATTGGTGTAGCCACTATGGAAAACAGGATAGGGTTTCCCCCCAAAAGTTAAAGTACAACTACCATATGATCTAGCTATCCCACTGGATTACTGTATATTCAAAAAATGAAATTAAGCCGAGACCAGTTTGGCTCAGTGGATAGAGCGTTGGCTTGTGGACTGAAAGGTCCCAGGTTTGATTCTGGTCGGGGGCATGTACCTTGCTTGCGGGCACATCTCCACTGTGCAGGAGGCGGCTGATCGATGTCTCTCTCTCATCAATGTTTCTGATTTTCTGTCTCTCTCCCTTCCTCTCTGTAAAAAATCAATAAAATATATTTTAAAAATGTTTAAAAAATAAAATTAAAATCTCTAAGAAATATCTGAACTCCCATATTCATTGCAATATTATTCATATTAGCCAAGACATGGAAGCAATGTAAATGTCCATCAATGGATGAATGGATAAAGAAAATGTAGTATGTATATACAATGGAATATTTATTATTCAGAGCTAAAAAAAAAAAGAAAGAAATCTTAATTGTGCACCTGAAACCTGTATAATTTTGTTAACCAGTATCACCCTATAAATTCAATAAAAAGGAAAACATGAAATTTATTCTGAAATAAAGAAAAAATAAAAACCAAGTAAAAGTGGAATTATTTTTTAAATATATTTTATGTGTTGTTTTCATTTATTTTTAGAGAAAGGAAGGGAGAGGAATAGAGATACAGAAACACTGATGAGAAAAGAACTTCATCAATAGGATGCCTCCTTCATGCACCCCTGCTAGGGATCAAGCCTGCAACCTGAACATGTACTCTGACTGGGAATCAAATTGGTGACCTCTTGATTCCTGAGCTGACGTTCAACCACTGAGCCACACCAGCAGGGCAGAATTATTTTTTAAAACTCAATTAATCAAAATATGCAGTTAAGAGGAAAGGTGGAACAAAAATATATGAGACAAATGGAAATCAAAAATCAATTAGGTAAATTTGAAGCCAATGATATTGATACACTAAATGTCTAAATGACAAATGATCTGAAGACTCCAACTGGAAAACAGTTGTCAGACTGAATAGAAGATGCACCATGCAACTATGTGCTGTCCACACAAAGTCCACTCTAAATAAAGACACAGAGATTAAAAGTAAACAGGTGAGGGCCCTATCTGGTTTTGCTCAGTGGATAGAGCATTGGCCTGTATACCGAAGGGTTCTGGGTTTGATTCTGGTCAAGGGCATGTACCTCAGTTGCAGGCTCCTACCCTGCCTGGGCCCATATGGGGGCACTGGTCAGGGCATGTGCAGGAGGCAACCAATCGATGTGTTTCTCTCACATTGATATTTGTCTTTCCCTCTCTCTTCCATTCTCTCTAAAAATCAATGGAAAAATATCCTAGGGTGAAGATTTAAAAAATAAAATGTAGACAGGTGAAGAAAGGCATAACATGTTAATACTAACCACAAAAAATGAAGTAACTAAAAAAGGAAAAAAATTGTGCCATTTACAACAACATGGATGAATTAAGGAACATTATATTAAATGAAATTAGGCAAATACAGAAGGATAAATACTACTTTGATAATACTTACCTGAGGAATCTGAAACAGTCAACTCAGAAGCAGAGCAGTACCAGAGGCTGGGAAAGAGGAAGCAGGGAGTTTTCAGTCAAAATGTGCAAACTTTCAGTTATGCAGTGAGTCCTAGATATCCAGTACATAGTGCATATATAAAATAATAAAAGCATAATATGCTAATTAGACTAGACATCTTTCCAGACATCCTTCCTTCCAGACAAAGACGCAGTGGGCAGAGGCAGTAGAGGCCCCCGGCAGCAGCAATGGCGGGCAGGGGCAGGGGCCGGGGCCAAGGCCCTTGCACAAATTTTGTGCATCAGACCTCAGTAGTTAATAACAGTCTACTCTACTGATGTTCAAAATTCATGTTAATATCACAAAATAATAATGATAATAATAGAATAAATAAAGGAAGAAGAAAGAATGTGATGGATATGTTTATGTAATGGATTGTGATGATGGTTTCAAAACTTATCTCCAAATTCATCAAGTTGTACATGTTCAAAATGTATAGTGTTTTTTTTTATATGTTACACCAAAAAGAAAATAAAAACAACATAGAATGCATATTAATGTCCTCCCCATTGAAGAAATCAGGAAAACAACACAGAGAGAATCCTGAGTTGCCTAAAGCCTAGACCCAAACCAACAGCCTCCTGTTCTAGTTCCTTCAGAGCCCTGCATTCTCTTCTGATGGGACGTGAAGCAGGGCGACAGAACCAGCAAGGCCTTCAGATGGAATGGACTCGGGCTCTTCTGTGGAAACTGAAGACAGTGTCATGGAAACCCTGAGAGATCCTGCTATCCCTGGTGATTACTCCCATAATGCACTAGGATCTGCAGGAGGCAGTTCCCAGCCACGGAGAGGAAGGCCAAAGGCTTGGGATAAAGCTTGGAGAGACTGAATTTCCAGAGGCCTTCTATTGCTGCCCCCCACCATGAAGTATTGCAATTGGCCCTGTCAGCTTGGTATTTGAAAGAAATGGGTCAGGCAATAGAGCTGGATAAATCACAGGAATTTGAAATGTCTCTTTGTTCTATTGCATTTGAATGTCTTCCATGTTACAATAGATCTCTCCTTGCCCAAGCTAAATTGAATCTCTCTTTTTCTATTGTTGGAGGGTAAGGTTTCTGGTGCACTAATATTTGGATCTTTCCCAAAAGCCTCCTCTCTCCACCCCTCTCAGCAGGCTCCCCCCTCTCTCTTGCCAATCACAAGAGAGACTTCTGAGTTGTTACCAGTGTGCAAAACATCTGCTTTTACTATTTGGCATAGTGTGGGGTTGGGGTGACAGGGGATTTGATTGGCCTCACGGGACTTATTATATTTGATACATGGTGTGTCAGACTTGGTTGGGACCCCTCCCCTCACTTGTTCCCATGCTCTGCATTCAACCCTGTTGTCAGCTTTCTGTTTCCAAGGCCTAGGGTTCTAGGGTTAACTGTCCTTTCTCTACCAGTTCCTCCTGGTCCCTCCTCCTCTTGCTCTCTGCCTCAGTAAACACAGAAAGCTACCAGCTCCTTTGTTCTTGGTCATCTTCTGGGGCTTCAGGGAAGACAGTGTCTATGAAAACAGCTTCTGATTTACAGGCCACTTCCTCATGCTCAGTCAGAGCCAACATTTCTCGGAACTGCATCCACACGTGTGCTTGGCTAGCCCAGTGTCCACCCAGACAAAAGGGACGTGGCTCTGGGATACAGCAAAATCAGCTAACTGGACCCTGGAATGCCTTCTTCCTCTCCTCTTCTGTGTCTTTTCTGAATTTCCCTACCCAGCTCAATGCTCATCTCACTCAGAAGGCCTTTCCTGACCTCCCTGCCCACCATTCCCTCCTAACACCTTTAATCACTGTGCACATCACTAATTTGGCTCCTGCCTGGCTGCCTCTCACATCACTGGCTGATCTTTTTCATGGTACCAAGAAAGGGCCAGCCAGTGCTTAGTCATACTGGGGATGAATCTCCACTTTACCTTTTATTTGTTTGCTTGGCTGTCGTTACAAAACACCACAGATTAGGAGGCTTAAACAGCATAAATTTATTTTTTCACAGTTCTGAAGGCTGGAAGTGTAAGAGCAAGTTGTTGGTGGGGTTGGTTTCTTCTGAGGCCTCTCTCCTTGGCCTGTAGGTGACTGTCTTCCCGCTGTGTTCTCACATGGTTTCCCTCTACATGTGTCTGTGTCTAAATTTCTTCCTGTTATAAGGACACAAGTTATTTTAAATTAGGGTCCACTCTAGTGGCCTCATTTAACCTTACTTGAGTCTTTAAGATCCAGTCTCCAAGTACAGTCACATTGTAAGACCTTCAGCAAATGAGTATTAGGGGACACAAGGAAGCCTACAAACTGCCTTCAGTTAGAGCAGTGCTTTGTAAGCTGAAATTAGTTACTTCATATGTAAAATAGAGCTAATAATTCTTTGTAAGGTTATAAAGATTAAGCAAAATCCCACATGTCAAGACCCTAGCACCAAATAAGTTTTCAAAAGACCAGTTTCTTTCCCACTGTCCCCACTATGCTTTCTCATGTCAATCAATTAATAAATATTTGTTTCCTGCATCTTAATGCAGATTGGTTGGGTACCTTATTGACACTTGGGGGTCACTCTCTGTTCTAGTTAACTGTTACCTCTCCAACTAAAATACAGTAGACAAGGAAGCACAATGTAATGAAGGGGAGAGGCAGAGTGGCTATGGGTGCCAGCTCTGGAATTGGTCTTTGAGCCAAGTTACTAAAGCTCCCTCTGACTCCATTTCTCATCTATGAAAGAAGGTTGAGTGAGGCACCCAGGAAGACTGTAGCATGGATTAGGTGAGGGAACCCTGAGTGCAGAGACTACCACACAGCCATTCCTCTGCGACAAGAGTTGCTGCCATTTTACTGTCGGGCATGTTTAACATTGTCTGCAAGAATTTGAGCAGGCCACCTTGCTTTTTGATGTGCAAACCAAAAAGCCAGAAACTTGGATAATATTTTGTCCTATAAACAGGGTACTTGGGTCCAGCCTGCCTTTTTGAAATTGGCAACTGCCCACCTGTCATCAAATAAACTCCTACTACGCTGTGCTTTCATGGCCAACTGTTGGCAAATCACCCCAAATAGCCAAATTACTCACCCTTCCATCTCTCTTTTAGGCTGAATTCACCAAAGTTTTTGTGAAATTTCAGCAATGTCAGTCATTAGGCTAGCCGTGGCTGAGAACAGTCTGAGCAATGGCATTCAGAATAGGTTGCTCTTGGGAGAGGGAGGGAGGTTGGCATGTATTTGCAAGTTAAGGAGTCCCCAAGACCATCTGGAGTCTCCAAGACTACCCTGGGTTTCAGTAATTCACTACGACCCACAGAAATTACTAAGAGCTGATGCGCTGACATTTATGGTTTATCACAGTGAAAGTATCCAGATTAGAATCAGCCAAAGGAAGAGTACATGGGCAGAGTCCAGGAGTGCTCTCCCAATGGACCCATGGACACCCATAACTTGATGATATGTGACAGTGCACACTGAGTATTGTCAACCAGGGGAGGTCACTTGAGCCTCTGTGTTCAGAGTTTGTGTTGGGGTTTCATCAAGTATATGTGGTTGATGATGTGACCAACTGCATGCTGACTTTAGTCTCCAGCCCCTCCAGAGGTCAAGCTGATACCACTAACCCAAAACCCCATTATAAATCCCATTACATTAGGACATGCCAATGGCTTAGAGAACACCTCCCAGAAGCTTAGGGCAAAAGACGTATCTCTTTTGGGTGAAAATAATTTTTTACTACACAAGCCTCCCTTGGCCTTTGACCAAGGGTTTCTTATAGCAAAATAATCATATTTGTTTAAGAATCTACATCAGCATAGCATTTATATAACAGATACAACAGTAATATCAGTATAAATATGTCTAATATTTGGAGGAGCCAATGTGAGGGATGTATCTTAAATAACAACTAATCCATTCTATAAAGTCATTGCAAACTTTTTCATATTTTTGTGCTAATTTGATTGGTACTTATTCTACCACTATTTATTCCTCATAGTAAACTTGTGCAGAACTATTTGGCATAGAAACTAGCTGGTAATTAGCTAAATACAGCTCTCCCTCAGGCCATTTATTTTCTATATTATATCCTGAGGATGATTTAACTCAGTCTGCCAGTACATTTAATTATCAATCAATATCAGTATTGTCATACAATGTGTTCACATAATGCAGTTGAATCTTATCAATAATACCAGTGTTAACCCTATATCACAGTATGGTAATGAATGTAGCTGTAAATATCAGTCAGAAGATATTGATACATTATTAGTCTCACTCATTAGCAATTGGTCCATCAATTCATCATCATATCATAAGACCAAACTGTCTTCCAGAGCAATGCCACTCAGGTTTGTAGACTTCCATTCAACCTCATTAAGTTCCAAAATTAAGAGTTATCTTAGCATAATATGGCGTAACCCTTTTAAGCATCTGAGGTGAGATAAAAGAAAATATCTTTTCTTTTTAGTTTCTATTGAGGCACTATAATATTGGATTTCCCTTATTGCATAACCCATATTTATTCATTCATCTACTCTCAGCAACTATTCCTCCTTCTCTCCATTTGCCATTTATTTTACTCCAAATTCTCCACCCTAGGAAGGGTTTGACTACTATATTGGTCTAGATTGTCAACTTTAATATCAGCCTAGCACATGATTCTCCCTCAGCCCACTCTCCTGAAATAGAACCACATGTTCTATTTTAATCTGAATAGACAAAGTATTCCAAATTAAAGGAAGTCCTGTTTGAGAATTACATAGACATAACTAGTAGACTATCACAACCACTGAGCAATGGAACTTCATTCAGAATCAACACCAATTTTGCCAGATGGAGTGAATCACAATCCCCTGATAAGCTATAGAAGTTTAGTTATCCTAAGATTATTTCTTAGGAATTATCCTGCTGCTGGAACCCACAGTTGCAGCCCAGGCCCTGGCACCACTGAATCAGGTATAGAAAAGAAAGTAAAGATGATGCAAGGAAAAACAAAGTTGCTTTGGGGAAGAATTATTTAATTATATCTGCATTCTCCCCCAAACCCTCTCCTATATGGAGCCCCCAAAATGGTACTTATCAATGAGAGGCCTGAAGAGTTGCCTACAAAATGATCAATCTCTTCTCTCCCACATCACTGAGTACACAACTAGTGAGAGGAAATATATGCTATTCACCATGCATGTATTTTTTACCGATCAGATGCTGGCCTCACCCCCTGAGGTATTTAGAGAGAAAATGGGGTCTGTATATGAGAGAGTGGATCAGCTTCCCTTGTTCTGAACATTGAGTGGTCTGGAAAGAGTTCCTGGGAAGTGAGGCTTAGGATAGTGTGAAAGACAATATAATGCCCCCTAAAAAAGTCCACATCCTAATCCCTGTGAATGTGTTATCTTACATGATAAAAGGGACTTTGCAGATATGCTTTAATTAAGGCTCTTGAGATGGAGATGATCCTGCATTATCCCACTGAGCCCAATGTGATCACAAGCATCCTTTTAAAGGCAATAGAGTGGCGAGAGAGTCCATCTGAAAAGGAGATGTGACCGGGGAAGCAGAGGTCAGATGGAAGAGGGGTCATGGGCCAAGAAATGCAGGTGGCCTCTAGGAGCTGGGAAAGCAACAAACTCCAGAACTGTAAGGTAATAAATTGTTTTTGTTTTAAGCCACCCAGTTTTTGATACTTCATCAGAGAAGCCATGGAAAATGGACAGCACTAGCTAGGGAAAAGTAACAAGTAAGGAGCCCACACAAGACTATTTTCTTCTGTGTTCTGACAGGATCTTTACACAGAATGAGAAAAAAAAATTAGGGGTGCTTAGTATGAACTCCATAGCCCCACAGATAAGATCTGATAAACCCTCATATCCATAAAATTTTAAAATTTTATGTGTGAGCAGTTTTTATGAAAGAGATGGTCTAGGGATCTATGGTCCCTGAATGTTTGAGAGGTGCTACATTGAGAGAAGGGAAAATCTGAACGGAGGAAGAGCTCCAAAGTTGTTAGAGAGAGATGATGTCAGAAGTCAAATGGAGAGAATATCCAAAGATCAAAATGGAGGGGAGACACTGGGTAGGCCTTAGGTTGGGTTTGGTGGAAGAACAGCCTGTCCTTCATGGAGATTGAGGATATGATGCTAGTTTAACAGAGCTGCATAAAGAAGAGAACAGAACTGGAGTGCCTTATGCTAACTGAAATAAGCCAGTCAATGAAGAAGAAACACCACATGATCTCACTCATTTGTGGATAATAAAGAACATCATAAACTGATGAACAAATAGATAGATACAGAGGCAGTAAAGTATCAGACAGACTGTCAAATTACAGCAGTAAGGTTAAGGAGAGGTGAGGTAGATAAGAGATCAACCAAAGGACTTGTATACATGCATATAAGCATAACCAATGAACACAAGATAGTGGGGGGGTAAGGTATGCCTGGGGCGGGGGAGGGGGTAATGGGAAGATATGTATACATGTAACACATTAATAAAGAGAGAGAGAGAGGGACAGAGAGAGAGAGAGAGAGAGAGAGAGAGAGAGAGA
>JAAGEH010000393.1:58196934-58267875 GCA_011751065.1 Lasiurus cinereus
AAAAAAAAAAAAACCACCCTGTAAGCAATGGTTTCCCAGTCCCATCAGGTCCACACCTGCTCTGTGGATCAGCTCAGAGTTAGTGTGGAAAAGAGGCTTCCAAATGGTCTGGAGGCAAAGGGGAGAAGGTGTCTTGTTTGCTCACTGACTGCTAAGTTATCATTTCATTACCTAAGTATCTATAAATCAAAACCACATGTTCTATTTTAATCTGAATGAACAAAGTATTCCAAATTAAAGAAAGTCCTGTTTGAGAACAGAGTGGTCCAAAATGTTGCATTTGAAAACTCTCCAGGGATAACTGGTGGCTTCAGAATGCAAGGGGAGGGGAGGGCGATGAAGTGAAAGCCACTTCACCAAACATCTCTCTCTAGCTGATGGCCAGGCAATCTTGGAAAAAGGAACCTTAAGGAAGGTCACCCAGGGAGGTGACCACATTAGGCACCTTGTAGTTTAGAGACCTCAGGATATTCAGGAGGTGTGTTGGGGCGAATGGACAGTTCCACTGGTATTATTCAACCTAGACCACATGAGCAATTAACCCACAACTGTGTTAAACACACTCACAAAAAGTTGCTTAGCATGACTTTAAAACAAAGATAATTGGAGTGTTTGGGAGTGTGTTGCATGTATTTGTAGTGTATGTGGGGTGAGGTAGGAGTGGAGAGATGGAGTATGTGACAGAAGAGGGGCCCTTCTCAGCTAGAAGAGAGAAAATGTGTTTTCTCTATACATAATAGTTTTTCCATAAAGTCACAAAAATATTAGCTTGGAAATCTAGTCTAATTGACTCGCCTAATGGGTTGGCAAGGATTCCAAAGTGCAAAAAGGTGAAGGACTCTGTCAGGTCCCAGGGGAGTGGACTGAAACTATTCTAAATGTGGAATCTAAGGAAGGAATCAATGGCCTGGCATTAGCTTTCTCACTTGGGGCATTTACACTGGCTGTTTCTTCCGCTCTGACTGCTCTTTTACAAACATCTTCGTGGTTCATTCTGTCATTTAATTCAGGTCTCTCTCACATGTTGACTTCTCAGAGGGGCTCTCCCTGACTACCCCATCTAACACACACACACAGACCCTTGCAAGCAGTGGAGGCTTAATGGATATTTGTTGAGAGTTGGTGAATGACCAGCTGATGATGGTTCACTGTGGTCCCTTCCCAGATAACAGCTGTATGGCATTGAGAACTCCAGCATCTTAATATTATATAACTATGCTATAGATACTCAGGACATAGGAGTTGGGAAGACACTGACCTCTACTCAAGAAGCTCATTATCTGGTTGATGATGCAAGGATTATACATATGAAATGAATTCACTTAGCTCAGTCTATCTCATTAAACAATCAGGATCCCAAGGGAGAGACAAAAGATAATGCTCTTATGGGACAGCCAATACAGATGAAAAGTTCTGTGGCAAGCTCAGGAGAGAGAGAGAGACCAATGTGGACCGGGAATGTCTTCCATATAATGATCTAAGCCCTGGCAGACAAAACACATGCTAGTCACATGGGCACCTAGTCACATAGTCACATGGGTGTAGAAGGCCAGGCAGGTACTGCACAAGACATGTAATCACACAAAACTCTGAACCAAAGTTCTACAGAAAGCTGGAACTATGGTGTCAGCCAACTTATAGTTCCACACATGAATGGCAAAATTGTATTGGTTTCCACTCCTCTTCTGTTACTAATAAAGTTCTGTTTTTTCATTTAAACATGCAATAGGAAAAATATATATTTCTGATCCCTTTCTATTTTCTAAGACACTTGGAGAACATTTTGTTTTCTCAGTTAGCCAGTTACTCAGTATTTATGAGGTGCCTTTTCTGTGCTGAATTTTTCTATAGGTCCTGACGATCCAGCTGTGAACTGCAGGCTGGAACCTCACCTCTGGGCTCTGCTGCCTGTGACTATGGGCCTCAGGGAACAAGAGCAATGGCCAGCTTTCATGGGCTCTTTGGAAACGTGCTTCCCAGGGATTTACTCTTGGTCGGACTCAAGACTTTTGCATTTTCTTCATGTATGTTATACACTAGTTAAATGTTTAATTAAAAAATAAAACAAAGAAGCAATTAGTGGACCCTAAAGCAGGCTTGGGTGCAGACATCCTAGAAGGAGCTCAAGGTGCTAACTATCTACAAAAAAAAAACAAACAAACAAAGAAAAAAAACATTTGCCTCATGTTACCATTAGGAGAAGCTGGCTAGAGGATAAAATTAACTCTCTGTCTCATGTTTAAAATTTTCTATAATTCTAAAGTTGTCCTCCAGTGAAAACAAAGTTTATTTTAAATAATACATTTGCTAAATAATTTATAAAGGTAAGTGCAATTGCACATGAAGACATTTTTTAATTATTTTATAAGCACCCAGTCACTTACATTTAAATAATGATGGTTCTACTTATCAACATTCCATTCAAATAAAGACTAATCATTGGAATCTGGGAAGGACATGTTAAACTATTAATTTTATCTCTAACATTGTAATTTCTTTTTTTGTGTAAATAAGCTACATCTTAGTACAGTAATATATATATATATATATATATATATATATATATATATACACAAATATTTATTGCAGGGGTGCATATACCCAATATTTTTCTAATAGAGTTGCATAATCAAAATAAGCTGGAGACCACTGAGATGTGTACACTAAGTACATTGTATCCTAAGAATTTGTCTGCAAGTCTATCTTCCTACTTGTCATTAAGAAAAGAAATCTGCAAGAGAAAAACCAACATGGCGGCATAGGTGAACACCAAAACTGCTGCCATGCACAACAATTTCAAAACTACAACTAAAAGACAGAATGAACATCAACCAGAACCACAGGAAAGCTGGCTGAGTGGAAATTCTACAACTAGAAGGAAAGAGAGGGGCTCACAGAGACTCAGAAGAGCTGCAAAAAGCTGAGGTATGGAGACACACCTGTGGAGAGATGGATGGCGGAATGCCTGGCTGGTTTCCTCTAGCAGGAGGGACACTGAAACTCCTGACAGCACTGAACCAGAGTTCCAGGCAAGACTCATACAGGGTGAGTCTGGACTGTCGTGAAAAGGGGGAGCGTACAGAAACTTAGGGGAGCTGTGAAAAGGCAGACTTCTAGAGGTGTGCAAGGGCACACACAGAGGGCTGACTGCTGATTGTGCTGCTGGCTTTCTCTAGTGGGAGGAAGACAGAATCTCCCAACTGCCCTAAAATCCACTTCCAACTGCACTAAACCCCAGTTTGGGGTGAGAACCTGGGGACCCAAACTCATAGGGGTCCCCAGAGCACAGGGAAACTCAGGGGAGCCGGAATGGCAGAGGTCTGGAGGTGCACACAAAAGGCAGAGATCTGGAGGCGCACATGTGCACAGAGATGGCTGCAGCAAATAACAAGAGACACTGAAACCCAGGGTGGGGTTGTATAGGAAGCCAAGGCTGTCTCTGTTTAGCCTTGAAACTCCACCCATCCCAAGTAGAACAGAAAGACTTTTGTAATTTTTCAAGTTTTGTATCATAAGGCTGACTCCAACACAGAAATTCTCCTGGCATAGACACAGCTAATCCTCACAACCAGTTGGCTTGGAGGTCAATTCACCCCAGTGATACCAACAACAATCAAGAATTAACTACAACAAGGCTATATACACAGTCCACAAAAATGTGCACCAAGAGAGTCCACCTCAGGTAACTGGAGAGGCAGAGCTACTGGGCCATATAGGACACCTAAGACACAAAGCTACTCTACCAACTCAGGGAAGCAGCAAAAATGCAGAGACAAAGGAACAGGTCACCAATGAGAGAAATGGAGGAAAACAAACAACTGGATATAGAATTCAAAACCACAGTTATAAGGTTCTTCAAGAATTTCCTAGAAAAGATGGAAAAATTTAGCGAGACCCAAGAGGAGATGAAAAAGTACCAACTAGAGATGAAAAAGGACCAACTAGAAGTGCAAGAATCAAGTCAAAGATTTGAAATACAAACAGCAAAAAACACTCAACCAAAAAAGCAAAAATAATCCAAAAATTGAAAGATGGTGTAAGGAGCTTCTGCAACAACTTCAAGCATACCAACATCAGAATTATGGGGGTGCCAGAAGAAGAGAGAGAGCAAGATATTGAAAACCTATTTAAAGAAATAATGACTGAAAACTTTCCCCACGTGGTAAAAGAAATAGTCTTACAAGCCCAGGAAGTGCACAGAACCCCAAACAAAAGGACTCCAAAGAGGACCACACCAAGACACATCATAATTAAAATACAAAGAGCAAAAGTCAAAGAGAGAATATTAAAAGCAGCAATAGTAAAACAATTAATTACCTACAAAGGAATACCCATACGATTGTCAGCTGATTTTTCAACAGAAACTATGCAGGCCAGACAGGAGTGGTAAGAAATATTCAAAGTGATGAATAGCAAGAATCTACAACCAAGATTACTCTACCCAGCAAAGCTATCATTCAGAATTGAAGGTCAGATAAAGAGCTTCACAGATAAGAAAAAGCTAAAGGAATTCATCACCACCTAACCAGTATTATATGAAATGCTGAAAGGTACTCTTTAAAAAGAGGAACAAGAAGAAAAAGGTAAAGATAAAAATTATGAACAACAAATACATATCTATCAACAAGAGAATCTAAAAATCAAGAAAATAAAAAATCTTATGAACAGAATAAACTGGTGAATATAATAGAATCAAGGGCATAGAAAGGGAGTGGACTGAAAATTCTCAGGGGAAAAGGGTTGAGGGGGGTGCAGGGAGAGACTGGGCAAAAATTGTACACCTATGGATGAGGACAATGTGGGGGGAGATAAGGGCAGAGGGAGGCATGGGCGCTGGGTGGAGGGGAGCTATGGGGGAAAAAAGAGGAACAATTGTAATAATCTGAACAATAAAAATTTATTTAAAAAAAGAAAAGAAAGGAAAATAAATCTGCTTCTCATTGAGCCATGCACATAGTAGGTCCTAGACTGTACTCATAGAGCATGGACTCCATACTTCTCCAGGCCACCTTTGTGCTTTGCAAGTGAAAGAAGTACAGTTAACATGGGGATCAAGTGCAGAAACAAAGTCAGGTATGTGGAAAGCCTATCTCTGCCACTTATAATTGCATTCTGTTTTGTCTTGTTTTTTTTAAATATAAATTGTTCTGTTTTATATATGTTTTCTTTTTTGAGATGCCTCATATTTTTTTAGAGAAGGCAGAACATAAATCATAAATAGCTATAATAACAGTCTATGAAAAAAACAAACAAACAAACATGAGCTAAATAGCCTAAAAGGACAACTGCAATTGCAGAGGTTTGCTCAACCTACTTAGGAGAAGCGTAGCACTTTACAAGCAAGCAATTGCATCTGAACAATTAATGTTCTAATTACTGATTTTTATGTGAACAAAGCCTATTTCTGTGGCAATGAATTGTTAGCCTAATGCATAACTGTTTTTGCTTGAACTGGAGGCAATGACAGGTCTTTACCCCAAACCTCATGGTGCAGACTCCTCTGCTGTACTCCTTCCCCATCCCTCACCTGCAGGGTCCAGACTGCTATTTGCCCACCGTAGTACTTCACAAATATTCTGAATGGTAGAATATGTGGCATGAACATGTCCTCATAGAAACTTATTCAAAACTTCCACTTTTTGTAAGTGAAAAAATTTGGACACAATAAAAAGAAGATGCCGCTTAAAGTCACCCAGTAAGCTAATGGCAAAGCTTGGATTAAAATGTGGCTTTTTAATGCCCTGTCTAGTGCTCTGTTAATATCAAAATCTCTTCCAATTGTTGATCTGGATTTAATATAATTTAGTCCTTTCAGTAATTCTAACAATTAGTCCAAATTACTAAAACTTTAGAGGGTTTATGATGATTTCATTTTTTCCCATTATTCTGGGCCATGAATTTTCTGTTTGTGGGGAGAAAGTGCCCATTTTCCACTTGTGCCCAGCTTCTGACAGCTCCCTGACATGTGGGATGAGAGAAACTGACAAAGATCATCCCTCCATGGTGGGGAACTCTGCGGCCAAATGATGTGAGGGACCAAACTAAGCATGGACCTAGGAGCCAACCTCTTCATTGGGTTGTCTGTGAAGAATAAACAACTATTGTTTTTCTGGGACCCATCATGCTATTGTCACCCCACAAGACACACTGCATAATGGGAAAGCCCAGGCGACAACTAGTAATAATACAACAATGGGCCATCCCCTCTTCAAGGACGACTCCAGGAAAAATAATTAGAGGCAGAGATGCTTTCCAAAACCCACAGATGGTTCCACCAGCTTTTCCCCCCAGAGTTAGAGACAGACCTGACAAACACCATCAGCCTCAAGGATATCAAAAGTGGAGAGAACAGGAAAAGGAGGACGATGAAGACATCGCTAGCTGGACCAAAAGAGACTTCCAGGCAATGAGCAGCAGGAGGGGCGATTCTTGAGTGAAACAACATCACAGCTGACATCATTCAGGCAGGGTAAAGCGAGAAACAGCTGAGCTGGCAAAACAAGCTCCCGGCAGGCTCTAGAGATAATCCCACAGCACAAGATAATCCTGCAATAATCGTTCTTCTGCAGCACAGAAAATTCAGCAAAGCAGAGGCGGGATCTCAGGCAAAAAAAAAAAAAATTCTTCAAACAAAGCAAAGCAGTATCAAGACCTTTACTCTCATTCTTAGGCCTGCATGGATTCTGGAAATTGAAGGCGATCATCAGCCAAGAGACCTGGTTCTGAGCCTACCTGGTTACTTATCTAAAGGAGGGAAGCTCACAGTTATTCTTATTTATTTATTCTTTTAAGTTAGATTAGGTCCATGGTTTTTCAATTTTTGTTTTTGCCACAAATGTTTTGTTACTACATAATATTTTACATGGGAAATAAAAATTAAAATAGAACACAAGGGAGACTCCATGTTGAAATGTAAATGGCAAGTACAGAGCTTGGCTTATAGGACCCACTCATCATCCTGATGCATCTGCGGCCCTCCTTAAATCACCATACGTGGAGGGTTTGAAATGCTGGACTAGAAACTCAAAAAAGCTAGTTCTCAAGCTCGGTGACACCATGATCCTGAGAACTTATGGAATTGGGGAAGATGGTAAGCCTATTACTAGCTACATAAGACAGGCTTTGAAGAGTAGGCCAAATGGGGCAGCAAGTATTGTAGGCAAGGAGCAGAAACAGCAAGAAGCAACAGAAATAGCCTGTCAAGTGGAGTAAAGTATTTGAATCATTACTGCAGACTCTGCAGTGTACTGTGAGGCTAGAACCAATGCTCCCAAGAATGTTTGCTGCGAACCATTTTTATTATATTCTACCCAACAATGGGAAATGCTTCCTAATGAAGTAATAAGGAAAGACAAGGGTGATAAAAACATAATTTTCAGCCCTGGTTGGTGTGGCTCAGTTGGAGCATTATCCCGTACACCAGAAGGATGGCAGGTTCAACTGCCAGACAGTGCACATATTCAGGTTGTGGGTTTGATCCCCAATCTGGCACATACAGGAGACAACTGATCAATATTCTTCTATCAATGGAAAACATTTCTTTGGTGATGAAAAACAAACCAACATATAATTCAGCTTGACAGACTGCAAGATAGCTCATCCCAGATCAGGTGTCTATGGGAGCCAAAGCCTATCCACCTCATCTGTTGGGGATAGGGGTTGTCACTGAAGGTCTGTTGCCTTTGCTGCATAATTGCTGCTTTTGTAACAGTTCACACAAATGGTTTTTCCCATTTAGAACTATACCAGTTCCCTGAAATAAAAATTCTTTCCTTTCCTTGGGGAACTTCTAATTTGTCTGGAGAAAGCAGACATATATTTCTGGGAAGAGAAAAATGCAACATACACCATAACATATGCAACACAACAGCATTCAAAATAAGCTGTGTAGTTTGTGGATGATGTGGGTGTGTTATTGTGACATTGGCAGAATAATTAGGCTGGAGGGAGAAAGCATAAGTTTTGAGGAACAGGGTACAGCTACCTTTGAATGGACTTCATGGTTACAGAGGAGAAGAAACTCCTTGGAAAATAAATTTTTGCAAGGCAGGTAGCAATGCTCAGGTTCCACCCCCAGAGCTCACTGCTCTGGCTGGTAAATGGGGTTACCCTTAATCTAATGAGTCCTCACACACTTTGCAAGAACCTAGTGGGGTAGATTGTTTCCAAAGATGGCCATTAGCAATCCTGCTATCCCTGTATGTGCACAGTGCTCCTCCAATCAAGAAACAGAATCTTTTTTCATCTCCCTTTGAACCTGGAATGGCTTTGTGACTTGCTTTGCTCAGTAGAATGTTGTGGAGGTGATGCTGCCAATTCTGGGCATAGTCTTTAAGGGGAAGTTTCTCTTTAATGAAAGTCAGCCATCAGGCTTAACTACTGACTAATGAGAGACCACAAGGAGAAAAAGACAGCACTAATGGAAGAGAACGAAGGTGCCCCAACTGAAAGTCAACACCAAGGGCTCAGACATGTGGCTGAGGTCATGCTGGACATTCCAGTCCCAGCAGGGCACCCAGATGAGGGCCCAGGTCAGTGCAGCCATATGAATGACCCTCAGTTACTCCACATGGAACAGAAGAACCACCCATTTAAGACCAACCAACACAAAGAATTGAGAGGTATGATAAGTTGTTACTTTTGAAGTTAGTGACTGTTGAGTTGCTTGTTATGCAGCAATTGGTGCCTGTTATAGTTAAACTAGATGATACAGGATGGTGTTTAAGGAAGAGCAAACATGGTCCCTACTCTCTAAGGCACAGGTACTGATCTAAGGCTTTTAGGGGCTCTGGGGATGGACTTTAAGGAGTCTATTATTCTCCCTGAAACTATATATAAATTGTAAGTTCCTGGGCATATGTGCATTTTTCTAGGAGTGAGATTCCAAGCTAATTGGGCTGGATGAGAAGGGGAGAATAATTATACCTCCTTGTTGGTGACTCTAGATGTTGTTCCATCTGGCTTAACATAGTCAACTATTTTTTCAGGTATAGGACATTTTTTTTAAATATATATATAAATATATATATATATATATATATATATATTTCACTGAGTTTGGAGAGGATGGAAGAGAGAGGGAAAAAAAGAGAGATGGAAACATCTATGATGAGAGGGAATCATTGATGGCTGCCTTCTGCACACCCTCCACCAGAGATGATCCCACAACCTCAGCATGTGCCCTGCCTAGAATTGAAAATGACTTCCTGGTTCCTAAGTCAACACTCAACCACTGAACCACTCCAACTGGGCTAGGACAAGTTGTGTGTGTATGTTTTTAAATAACTCAAATTATAAAGTAGATAAAAGTGAAGCATCTCCAAATGAAGCATTAGCTAAAGTTCTCCCCAATGTTATTTCACTGGCATCCCCCATTGAGACTGAGAGACACCCCTGGGATTGAAAACTACTTTAAATGGGGGTCATTTTTCCCAAAAGCCGCTTTTGCCAGGAGGTCATATAAGTGGGATCACGTAGTCTTTTGAGTCTGGATTCTTTCATTTTATACAATTCATTCATATTTGTCCATCTATTTGCAGTTCCTTTCTTTTTCCATCACATGAATGCTACAGATTCCTATCCATTCACCTGTTAACGAATATTTGAGTTATTTTAAACACTGATGGAAGTTTTCAGGAAATTTTAAGAGCACCCTTTCTTGAGATTCAAAATTTACTTAGGTTTTCTGCGAGGATGACAGAGGCTAAAGATTATCCCCAGTAACCAGGATCTTAGATATGTTAGGCAACCACTTAATTGAAACCAAAAATCTAGCTTTGAACTGAGTATTTCTGCCAGCATACCATTTGCTGGATGTGGGAATTCTGCAAAAGTCCATCTGCCCACTTCCCCACTTTGGGAAAGGTTGGAACCATCATAAGTAAACATGAGGATGTGGATGAATTCCCAGACAGCTGTGACAGCATCAGTGTAACAGATAGGCAGGTGTCACAAAGAATGGGCGCCTTGAACAGAACTGGCTTTATCACATTTCACACTGTTTCAGGCCTCCCCTTCCTAGCACCAAATCTATGCAGGCCCGGAAATTGATACGTTAGCTGCAGAGCCCAGGAGGGCCCCCATCCAAAACTGTCTGGGCAGGACGAGCCTTAGTTCTGCTGCCTGACACAGCCCTCGCAGTCACCTAGCAATTCAGGAGGCAATTGCAGTCCTGGGGCATTCCTCTTCGCTTCTGGTGCCAGTGGTCAGGGGCATCTTTTCCTGCTTGGCAGCCTCCAGGAAGCAGAGATAAAGTAGCCTGTGAACTCTGCCCATGGGATTGTAAGATATGTTCAGTCACTTGTAATGGAGCAAGGAAAAGTTAGTCCCAAAACATAAGCTGTGGGCCCTAACTGGTTTGGCTCAGTGGATAGAGCATCACCCTGCATACTCAAGTGTCCCAGGTTCGATTCCAGTCAAGGGTATATACCTTGGTTGCGGGCCTGTACCCAGTAGGGGATGTGCAAGAGACAGCTGATTGATGTTTCTCTCTCATCAATGTTTCTAACTCTCTATTCCTCTCCCTTCCTCTCTGTAAAAAATCAATAAAATATTTTTAAAAAATACAAAAAAACCATAAGCTGTGGGATGGCACCAAAAGGAGAAGCTCTCAAGGAGAAGGGGAATGTGGAGCTGGGAATTCACCTTTCTCTGGAATCCTTTCTTTTCTGTCCTTGCTGCCACAGTTGCAATGGTCTGTGGCCTTGTCACCCAACACTCCTGATGCCCTGCAGAGACTGGGCTCGGGTCCCTCAGTGAAGCATGGAGCTAAGAGGTCTGTACTGTCCTGGATGGCTCTGGCTTCTCTTGGTCTCTCCCTAGGCCCTCCTTAACCACATCACCCAGGAGAATATGTACAGATTCCTTGATTCTTGGGGTCTCTACCAAGAATCAGAGGTCTGCACTCTCCTAAATTTCGCTAAGGTGCAGCACAAATGACACTGCCTCCTCGCCACCTCCCTTGGTTCCCTCTATTATTCTTTGTCACCCGAAGTTTTTACCTTGATAATCTTTATCACAATTTTTAATTACATACTATTTGAAAGTTTGTTTGCTGTCTCTCACATCATCTTAAAGTCAACATCTTCCTAGTTTACTACTGTACACCTGACAGAGCAGTCACCTGATTTATGGAATGACTGATGGTATTATTTAATTAGTTCCAGAGGACTTTATCAGATTGAATACTATGAAATCACTATTATTCGATCATCTTTGATCTAAAAAACAAAACCACCAGTGATTTTCTATTTTGACCTATTATTTACCTTATGGGGAGTCTACATTCTCTTACCTCTGACAGACATCCTATCTAATAAAAGAGAAACATGCAAATTGACCTCTGCTACACCCACAAGCCATGTCCACCAGCCAATCAGAGCAAGTATGCAAATTAACCCAACAAATATGACAGCAGCCATGGAGCTGGAGCAAGCCAGAGGCTTGGGTTGCCCCCAGTGATAGAGGAAGCCAAGCTTCCTGCCCACCCTGGCTGGCCCTGGCCTCCACTCAAGGCTACAAAGTTTCAATTATAAAAGATAAATAAATCCCAGATACCAGGGCCTCTGCTTGAGTCAATGGAGGGCATGGCCACCCTGCAAACCATCACAGGCCCCTCACTTAAGCCACCTCATGCCCCAAGGGACTCCCCAACCTGATCCGGGACACCCTTCAGGATAAACCAGCCCACCCCCACCCATGCACCAGGCCTCTATCCTATCTAATAAAAGATTAATATGCAAATTGCCCATCACTCTAACCCACAAGATGGTTGGCCCCATGTGGTCAAAGATGGTTGCCCCATGTGGACACAATATGGTCACCACAAGATGTCCAGCAGGGGAGGGCAGTTGGGAGGGACCAGGCCTGCAAGGTAGGGCAGTTGTGGGTGATCAAGCCTGCAGGGCAGGGCAGTTAGGGGGGACCAGGCCCACAGAGGAGGGCAGTTGGGGCAATCAGGCTGGCAGGGGAGCAGTTAGGCATCAATCAGGCTGGTAGGGGAGTGGTTAGGGGATGATCAGGCTGGCAGGCAGAAGAGGTTAGGGGCAATCAGGAAGGCAGGCAGCCGAGCAGTTGGGAGCCAGCAGTCCTGGATTGTGAGACGGATGTCCTATTGCCCATTTATGGGCAGTCGGCCCTCTAGGGGTCCCAGATTCAAAAGGGTGCAGGCTGGGCTGAGGGACACACACCCCCATGCATGAATTTCATGCACCAGGCCTCTAGTAAACTATAAAGGGCAGGGGAGGCCATCAGTGAGTGCAGGCTCACCTCCCTGGTTGGGATGCATAGTGTGTCGCCAGGAATGTAACATATGAAGTACATAGCAATTTCCTTGATTCTATGTGAGGAAACTGAGCAGAGCAGTCCAATGCCTGCCCAAGATCAGCTGACTCATGATGTAGACTACATACATGTGTGTTTACACAGACCTGCAATTTGAGAGCCCACATTCAGGAGCAAAAAAAAAAAAAAAAAAACTTTGCAAATTGAGGGAGCATACATTGTTGAATTTAAAATAACACAATTAATAAAATGCTTTCCCTGTTTTTTGAAATTAATGGCAAGTGAGGTTTTATTGATTTAATTCTTTCTACTCACCATTAACTCAATAAAATTGCGTTTTAATTTAACTCAAGTGCTTTTAGCTCACAATTTCTAAATTCCATAAAAGTCATTTTAAAATTTGCTTTACTGCTTTGCTTATTCTGAATAGAGCATTTCTCTGAACTTGAACAAGATGCATTTGCAAATAAACACTTGCTGTAAATATGCTTTCTCGTGTATCTATTGCCATCTTCCAACATTTAAACCTGAGCAGGAGTCAATGGGCTCCATTTCCAGTCAATTTCCTCATTGGTCAGGAAGCTGAAGCTGCTATCAATTCATGGGAAGAGAGTAAGGTGAGTGATTATTAAATTCTGATCACTGTCCTAATTGTTATGACCATAACTGCTGAAAATCTTGTAACTTTATTCAATGGTGTTGAAAATTTTAAGTGACACATGTAACTTGGGCAGATGTAAATGTTAGCTAGTTCTTGCCAGCGTTAGTGCTGTTGGCACCATTATGGACTCCATTCAGGGAAAGTGGGCTTCTCAGTCCCACCACAGACTCCCAAGCCAACAGTGACCTCTGTAGCGGGTCCGAGCACTGCCCATGTTTGCTCAAGAACCTTCCTTTGGCATTCTGCAACAGCTATGACCCTTGAAAAGCTTAGATGTGAAGTTACAGGATAACTTTTACAAGTGGCATTGTTACCACATAAAAACTTGATCAGCAACTTTACAATCTTAAGCCTTTTTTTCACACTAAAATTTTGTCAATATTGACATTCCTATAAACATAGGTGAAAGTAAAAAATGGTCACTCATATAGCCTGATATGCCAACATATTTTCCATGAATTCCTCATCTTCCCATGCATATTCATGCCTAAAGAGTCAATGGCTTTATGTCTGGTATGGGGGCAAAAAGGGGCAAAAATTTTAAAAGGGCTCTGGTATAAGGACCAGGATATATGGATTTTCTGTATTTGTTGATTATCAATGCATGTGTGGCCTCTCTCTATGGTGTATTGGAGTGACAGTTGATGAGTCTTTGTATGAGGTAATATGATTTTGCTATGGTGCTTTGTGAGGTAGAAGATTACTAGTAAGCTAATGATATCCTTTATTCTCCAGCTATGGGCGCTCAGCCTCCTGCAAACCTGCTTTCATTGGCCACAGGTCTGCAGCTATACTGGGCTGGGTGGGAAATGACTCCAGAGGGAGAAGAGGAGTGTGCAGATAGTGAGGCGGGTGGCAGCTCTCTCACCCTTCCCTCTAAGAGAGAAGAAAATAAAAATGTGGAAGAGTGTATTAACAAAAACAAAAACAAAAACAAAAAGATAGGAAAAGCAGAAGACAGGAAAATAGATATGGAGTCCATATTTCTCCGGGCAGGGCAGGGGGAGGGAGCACATCATTAAAGCAGTGGGAAAACCAATGTGTCAGGAACATGATAAGCCTCCTCAGATGGGGCACAGGAAGTCCTCATAGCAAAATGGGCAGAGCCAATAAATTGCACACAGATGTCCACCACGGGCCTGAGAGTGGCTGGCCAGTACTGTGGGTAGTACCTGACAGTGCAGACCACAGGCATCAACATCAAAACTTCTTTTAAAAACACTCAGTTGTTCAATGTGTGAAAATGGAAAACAGCTTGCTCTTTTTCCCAGACCACATTCTGATGATGGATATCTAAACCCAGACACTAGCTCTGCACACCCCAGCCCGGCACTCACAAGGCAGAGCAGGCAGCCACGAGGGGAGACATCCAGAAATGGTCCACAGACCAGAAGCTGTTTCTTCTGCACTGAAGGACTAGAGGTTGATGAGTTGAACTGTGGCTGCAGATCTTCCCATAGGCCTTTTGTTTTAATTGTTGATAGTATTACAGATGTCTCTCAGCCCTCCCCCTTTATTTATTTTTAAATATATTGTATTGATTTTTTACAGAGAGGAAGGGAGAGAGATAGAAAGTCAGAAACATCAATGAGAGAGAAACATCGATCAGCCGCCTTCTGCACACCCCACAGTGGAGATGTGCCCGCAAGCACAGTACATGCCCCCGACCAGAATCGAACCTGGGACCTTTCAATCCACAGGCTGACACTCTATCCACTGAGCCAAACCAGTCTCACCCCCCCTCTCCTTTAATCTCCTCCACTCAGATCCAACCCCCAACCCAGTGTTCATGTTCATGGACTATGTATATAAATTCTTTGGTTTATCTCCCCTCTTTCCCCCTAATTCCCCACACCCAGGTATGTTAGTCAGTTCCATACCTCCATGCTTCGGGTTTTATTTTCTTGGTAAGTTCATTTTGTTCATTAGATTCCACAAATGAGTGAGATCATGTGATATTTGTCTTTCTCTGGTTGGCTTATTTTATTTAGCATAATAGTCTCCAAGTCTATCCATGCTCTCCCAAAAGGTAAGAAATCCCCCTTTTTTTACAGATGCATAGTATTCCCTGGTGTAAATATATCACAGATTTTTTATCCACTCATCTACTGATGGGTACTTGGGTTGTTTCCAAATCTTAGCTATTATGAATGCTGCTATGAACGAAGGGGCACATATTCTCTTTCTGTTTGGTGTTTCAGGGTTTTTAGGATATATTCCCAGAAGTGGGTTTGCTGAGTCAAAAGGCAGTTCTATTTTTAATTTTTTAAGGACACTACATACTGTTTTCCATAGTGACTGCACCTATGGGCATCCCCCACCAGCAATGAACTAGTTAGTGTTCCCTTTTCTCCACATCCTCCTCAGCACCTGTTTGTTGACTTATTGATGACAGTCATTCTGACAGGTGTGAGGTGATACCTCATTGTAATTTTAATTTGCATCTATTACATGATGAGTGACTTTGAGCATTTTTCCATATGTCTATTGGCTATCTCTGTTGTCTTCTTTGGAGAACTGTCTATGCAGATCTGCTGCCCATTTTTTAAAATTAGATTGTCTTCCTTTAATAGACTTATATGATTGTCTTATATATTTTGGATAGTATCCCTTTATCAGATGTATCATTGCAAATATATTTTCCCATATAATGGGTTTCCTTTTTATTTTGATGGTGGTTTCCTTTGCTGTTCAAAAGCTTTTTATTTTGATGTAGCCCCATTTGTTTATTTTTTCCTTTGTTTCTCTTGCTCTGGGATATATATCAGCAAAAATTCTGCTATGTGAAATGTTTGAGATTTTACTGCCTTTGTTTTCCTCTAGAATGTTTATGGTTTCATGCTTTGGATTTAAGTCTTTTATCACTTTTGAGTTTATTCTTGTGTATGGTGTAAGTTGGTGGTCTAATTTCATCTTTTTGCATGTACCTGTCCAGTTTTCCCAACACATTTGTTGAAGAATCTGTTTTTATTCCATTGTATGTTCTTGCCTCCTTTGTCAAATATTAATTAACCATAATAGTGTGGGTCAGTTTCTGGGATCTTTGTTCTGTTCCATTGATCTATGTGCCTGTAGTTGTGCCAGTACCAGGCTGCTTTGATTACAGAGGCTTTGTAGTATAGTTTGTTATCTGATCTTGTGATCCCTCCAACTTTGTTCTTCTTTCTCAAGATTGCTGCAGCTATTTTGCATCTTTTATGGTTCCATATATATTTTTGGAGTATTTGTCCTAATTCTGAAATACCAATTAGGAAGAATATATGCACCCTTTTTGATATTTTAAAAGGGATTGCTTTTAATCTATATATTGCTTTAGGTAGTGTGGACATTTTAATGATGTTAATTCTACCAATCTATGAACATGGTATACATTTTCATTTGTATCTTCCTCTATTTCTTTTGTCAATGTCCTATAGTTTTCCAAGTATAGTCTTTCATTTCCTTGGTTAAGTTTATTCCTAGGTTTTTTTGTTTTGTTTTGTTTTTTCTTGCTGTTGCAATGGTAAATGGGGATGGGGCTGTTTTTGTTTGTTTGTTTTGTTTTTCAGTTTCTCTTTCTGAGAGCTCATTTTTGGTATAAAATAAAAATGTCATCAAGCCGGTTTGGTGTGGTTCAGTGGTTGAGCATAAACCTATGTACCAGGTGGTCATGGTTTGATTACTGGTCAGGGCACATGCCCAGGTTGAGGGCTCAATCCCCATATGGGACATGCAGGAGGAAGCTGATCAATGATTCTCTCTCATCATTGATGTTTCTATCTCTCTTTCCCTCTCCCTTCCTCTCTTAAGTCAATAAAAATATATTTTAAAAATAAATAAAATTTAAAAATTAAGATATCAATTTCTAGATGTTGATTTTATATCCTGCTACCTTGCTGAATTCATTTATTAAGTCTAGTAGTTTCCTGGTATAGTCTTTATGGTTTTCTATGTACAATATCATGTTATCTGTGAATGACAGTTTTACTTCTTTGTTTCCAATTTGGATGCCTTTTATCTCTTCTTGTCTGATTGCTATGGCTAGGACTTCCAGTACTATGTTAAATAAGAGTGGTGAAAGTGGACATCCTTGTCTTGTTCCTGTTCTAAAGGGAAATGCTTTTAGTTTTTGTTCATTACTAGTAAGTATGTTGTTGCCTATAGGTTTGTCATACACGGCTGTTATTACTTTCATGGGCTCTTAACCTCAATACTTCAAGTTGAGTCTTCTTAATCCAAGAGTAAATACAATCTCTCCTTTTACTTTCTCCCTTGGATGTTGATCTGCCCTGTGTACACAGACCTCATTTCCTCAAGTTCTCCAAAACTCTGTAGTTAAGACACTGAGCTATAGATAGAATTTTGGCTCTTTCACAGTCTGCCCATATGATATTAACCAAGTTATTTAAACCTCTCTGTGCCTCCACTTCTTTATATACTTGTGAATAATAATAGAAACCTATTTCATGAGTTGTTACAAGGATTAGATGAAGTCTGCATTTAAGATGCCTGTAATTCCAATAAATAGTAGCTCACATTATAACTATTATATTCCCATTAAAGGCCTGGTGCATGAAATTCATGCATGGGTAGAGGGTGTTCTCCAGCCCAGCCTACTCCCTCTCCAATCTGGTACCACTTAAGAAGTGGGGCTCCCAACTGCTTACCTGCCTGCCTTCCCGATTGCCCTTAACTGCTTCTGCCTGCCAGCCTGATCACCCCCTAACCACTCCCCTGCCAGCCTATTTGCCCCAACTGCCCTCCCCTGCATGCCTGGGTTCCCCACAACTGCCCTCCTCTGCAGGCCTGGTCACCCCCAACTGCCCTCCCCTGCTGGCCTGATTGCCCACAACTGCCCTCACGCAGGCCTGGTCCCTTCCAAAGGTCCTCCCCTGCTGGCCATCTTGTAGTGGCCATCTTGTGTCCAGATGGGGGCAGGATCTTTTGACCACATGGGGGCAGTCATCTTTTGTGTTGGAGTGATGGTCAATCTGCATATTACTCTTTTATTAGATAGGATAGAGGCCTACTGCACAGGTCGGGGCCAGCTGGTTTGCCCTGAAGGGTGTCCTGGATCAGGGTAAGTGTTCCCTTGGGGTGTGGGGTGGCCTGGGCGAGAGACCTGTGGTGGTTTTCAGGCTGGGCCACATCCCCCAGTGACCCAAGCAGAGGCCCTGGTATTGGGATTTATTTATCTTCTACAATTGAAACTTTGTGGCCTGCAGTGGAGCCAAGCCTTCTGCTTGCACAGCCATTGAAACTTTGTTGCCTTAAGTGGAGCCCTGGGCTGGCTAGGGTGTGTGGAAAGCTTTGCTTCCTCCATCACCAGAGGCAACCCAAGCTTCCTTCCTGCTCTCTCTGTGGCCATAGCCATCTTTGTTGGGTTAATTTGCATACTCAGTCTAATTCTCTGGTGAGTGTGGCTGGTGGGCATGGCTTGTGGGTGTAGCAAAGTTAAGGTCAATTTGCATATTACTCTTTTATTAGATAGGATTGTTCAGGACTGCTGAGAACCCAGCCTACTGTATGCCTCCATTATGGTAGAAGGTAGAACAAAATGTTCTAGTTCCTTTTTATTCTAACTCTATGTTTTTATTTTCACCCCAAAGTCTACTAACTTTATCTCTGGCTAGACGATAATTTTCCTGATCCCTCACTTCCCTTTGCTGTTATTGCCTCAGTTATTGTTAATAATCACCCCCAAACCACTATCATCAATACTAGTACCTATACAACCATCAGCACCAGGGTCACCTCCACCACTACCACTATCAACTCCATGACAACCATTTATTGAACTGAACATTTTTCCATCCTTAAGTTCCATGTTCACCTTCTTATTCTATTTTATTTTTGAAAGTATTATTTTAAGGCACACTTGTTTTATTGTGCTTTTAATGTATTACCACTTTTACAAACTGAAGACTTGCAGCAACCCTGTGTCCAGCAAGTCTACCAGTGCCATTTTTCCAGTAGGCTCACATAATTATTAGCATTTTTAGCAATAACATATTTTAATTAAGGTCTGTACATTTTAAAAACAGAATACTATTACACATTTAATAAACTACAGAATAGTATAAACATTTATGTGCACTAGGAAACCAAAAAAATCATGTGCCTTACTTTATTCTGATAATTGCTTTGCTGCTATGGTCTGGAGCTGAACCACCATCTCCTTGTATGCCTCTATATTATTTTTGAAGCCACTTCAAAACCTTTCTGAAACAAAGGAGGGTATAAATATACTTATATACAACTAGCCATTATTTAATGGAAAAGCAAAAAGGCAATTTGTGCCATCTACATTGGTCTATAAGTCTAAATGATATATTTTATCAATAGTAAATTAGCAAATAATGCAACATATTAAATGGAATTAAAATGCATAATAATTACCTTTTTATTCTTGTGTGTATCACCCCAAGATTCTGAAATTCTAGAAGCCTTCACATCCTCTGTAAAATTAAGATGACAACCCTGGAAACAGCATGTTTTTCTAGATTGTTGTTAAGATAAAATCAAATGATGGGCATGAAAGTATATTGACAAAAATATAGCCTATGATGCAAATGTCCAGCTGAACTCATTCAAGCAAATGTCCTAAGGGCCTTCACTCCAACCACATGTGCTTTCATGATCCTTGCTCCATCACATTTCCTGCTAAACTGTGTTCCTAAGTGAACAGAAGGTTTCCATAGAAAGTATGGAGCTGTGAGGTCCTCAGAATCACAGGTTCCAGACCCTTACCTGCTCCTTCTCTGGCTGAGACTGAAGCCTTAACTCCTTCCTCCTTCAAAGGGTTGGAGAGAAGCCTCTGAGCCAGTGGTCAGGGATTTCTTGGTGTGTGACACACACACATCCTCCTCTTTGCCCCATTTGGTAGGAAGTTTGTCACTTCCAGTTATCCAATCCTTTATACCTGCTTCTATAAGTTGAACTAAATATTCATCAAGAAATATTGCTCCAGCCGAGACCGGTTTGGCTCAGTGGATAGAGCATCAGCCTGCAGACTGAAAGGTCCCAGGTTCAATTCCGGTCGGGGGCATGTACCTTGCTTGTGGGCACATCTCCACTGTGGGGCGTGCAGGAGGTGGCTGATCGATGTCTCTCTCTCATGGGTGTTTCTGACTTTCTATCTCTCTCTCTTCCTCTCTGTAAAAAATCAATAAAATGTATTAAAAAAAGAAATCTTGCTCCAGAAATATTAACTGCCCCACATAATAGACACAAGTAATATAGACTATGTCAATAACCAATTAGTATTTCACTTCATTTGGAAAACAATGAGGGTTTTTTTTCCTCACTGGTCACCCATAATGTTTGCCTTAGAAAGAGCTAGGAAAGCTTGCTGAGTCCCTTGCCATCCTCCATCCAGCATCCCTCTATAGGTACCCTTCACCAGACAGCACAGCAAACAGTAACAGCAGCATATTCACAAACTTAGTTCTAACTGCTCATTTCTTTTCTATTTTCACATTGAACTCCATTCTTGTTATTAATCCTTAAAGCTACTGTCCTCACTATTAATTCACTATTTTCATCCTAGGTTCCTCGAAACTAATACTTGGCACTTTCTTCTTGAGCCCTACATTGCCTGACCAGAATCATCCTCTGCTCTCTCCTTCCCCAAAGCCAGCCAGGTTCTGTCTTTCTTCTCTAAGGTGCCTTGATCTGCCCGAGGCAGCTTCCCTAGTTTAGGCCAGTCCCAGATCCTATCCATTGTCACCTCTTTCTTTAGGTGGCACCTCTGCAGGGTTCCCATGAATCACCTCATATTTCTTCACCTAGTCACTAATTCCTGAAACTTCTTGAACAAGGAACAAATTTGTGGGAGGCTTGGTCCTTATTACCCACCAGGAAGTCTGGAAAATAGAGCCTGTAGCCTAACCAGAAAGAGGATCAGGCTGCAGAAGCACATGGCATTTTCCATTATTTAGTCACTATAAGTGACTTCATACTACCTTCCTATCAGTTTCTTTCACAATGAAAATGAACTTTCTTTTTTCCTGCTTAGTGATGTGGTCATAGGAGTGTGGGTTTCCAGCAGATTGTGTTCTGCAGGAGGGATGTAAAGCAACCTAACATATTTGCCTTGGAAGCATAGTGTGAGAAGAATTACATATGACACAACAGATTCCTCCGTTAACAGGTTATCAGGCTTGGACACATTCTAATTGGCTTGAGGGTACAGGGCTGGAGCAAGGATATTCTGGCTAAGGCAATAGGAGGTATTGGGGGTGGAGGAATGGTTGAGCTTTATCTCAGCACCAAGGACCTCAGAGATGTATGAATCAATGGCAAGGAGCAAAATCATAATCAGAGTCAAAATTCTGGAACCTGGAATTGGGAAATAGGATCTATTTGCCATTCAGATGGGAGAGAGAGGTTAGGATGGGACGAGGTTCAGGAAGGGAGTCCTGAACAATTGCCTGAAGTAACATTAGGAGAGTTAGTCCTGCCTTGGATTCACAGGGTCTGATGGATAGGCCCACCTGGCTTATTACAAACTTTTAAATTGACTCATGTAGTTAGATACCACTTTCCTCCAGAGAGTCTTCTAGCAGGCCCAGTCTTGTATGGCACACAGCACCAAAGGGCATCATAGATTGATTTTTTTCTTCCCACTGCCACATCCTATCTCACTAATTCTGATACGTTCAGGAGAAAGATGAATCTGCACTAAAGGCTGGTCTAAATTAAAGAAAAAGTTTGATGAAACATCATTTGCTAGCAAGTTCTTAAGCTTTGATTGAAGTCACAGACTAGATGAATATTGAACAGGATGTTAAAACAAAGATTTTGGCATTAGGTTGGAGTGAGAGAAGGGAAAGAAGGGCTGCAATGAAAACATCGAGGACTTTTTTCTCCAGATTCTGAGGGCCTGTATCCTAAGTACAGATAAAAGCACACAAATATTTATGTCTTTAAATACCTACACTCATTTTGTGTGGCCCATGGATACAAGTAAAGAAAGAATCTCAGCTCTGCCCAGGAATTACTTCGTCAGAGCTTGCCAAGCAGAGCCTTGGACAGTAGTGACCTCTCAGCCCTGAAGTGTCCAGGACAAACTGGAGGGACCCGGGAGCACTTAATGGCCTGTGACTCCATGATTCTGGACAATGCATGTGATGATCACACTGCTTGAAGACCTTGTGAAAGCATAAGGCTCATCACACTTGTAAACTTGATCACACTAGAAATTGTTTGCCAAATTCTTCCTTATGTATCCAGAGCTCATCCTTGCCCAAAATTAGTATCATTTCAACATTAGTGGCATTTTAATTCATGAGGATTTTGTTGCACCAAATAATCTAATTGTAATTCATCCTGCAGCCAGCACTTATTCCAGGAGAAAAAAAATAGTAGGGAAGCACATTTCTCCTTTCTGGCCCACTTGACCTAGCTCTAAAGTACCTACTGATGTATAGCTGTTCAAAAAATGGGAATATCTGTACTTCAGAAGAGGCCTAAATAAAGTGAGTAATTGCAGAAATGTTGATTGACTTTGTGGCTTGGACAAGGCCCCACCGCAGTGGACCCACGTCACACTCCCTTCCAGCCTGGAATGCAGGCCTAGCTCTTTATTTTCTGGCATCCCTGCCATGAATACTGACTGCAACAGGATCAATATTTACTCTATAGCAAATGTGTGTTATATTAGGAAACAGAAAATCTAGCCTAGAACAAACATGCAACTCAATCCAAAGAGCTGTGAAGTCCCTCTTTGAGGTTGTTATTGTCTGCAATGTAGGCAGATATGTGTCTCTCCAGCTGTGATGCAGGTGCTCAGGGCCAAGGCTGGCTGCAGGGCAGAGGGGGAAAGGTTGCAGGCAGATGAGGAGCCCACCCATTGTTGCAGATTAGTGTCTCCTCAGCACCCAGGACCACAGGCCTAGAAGGAGTTCTGTGCTGAGACAGCTTCTGTGGGTCTGAATACTGATCTTGTGCAAGGCCAGCATGCTCCAGGGCAACCTGGCTTTCCATTTTCTCTGACCCCATGTGCCAAGATAGAGGTGGCAAGGGACAGTGTGTTTATTTCACAGTCAGCCAGGTTGGGCTGAGGAGTCTCTTGGAAGGCTTGGTTGTTGCTCTATAGGTGGCAGGTCAGGCTGCCTCCCTTCTTGCCTTTGCACACAGAGCTGTGGAGGCTTGGAGCTCCTTCTCCTCTTCCCTTAGACCTTCCCTCTCCCTGCACCTGGCTCAGGCCACATATCCCTCCTCAGGATCTCAGCATTCCTCCCCTGCATTCCAGCATCCCTCTTCTGGCTGTGCCCACCTGCCTCGGCTCCTCCTGGACAGTCTTCAGCCCTGGATCAGATCCGACTCTGCCACGCTCTCTCCCCACTGGGCTGAGGCTCCTGGCCCCTCTACATCCCAGTGCCAGGTCATGCCCATTCTGTAGCAGGTGCTCAGACATACTGAAGAGATGAGCAGGATGCTTTATATTGACTATCCATCTGGGAGGAGTTTTCAATGTAAATGTTCCTTTGAAAGAAAAGAGCCTCATCTCCTGGGACCCTCTTGGGGTGGTTAACTTTCTAAAGAAGAGGTCTGGTGAGATAGGTGCCCTTCAAGAAGCAGTGATGTTTCTATGACCCGTCTCCCAACCCGGGAAGCAGCTGCTAGGTGAACAGCTCTCAGACATGTGACATGGCCTGCTGGCCACCTGGGCTCCTCCATCTGCCTGCAGCCTGAGCCCATGGATTCCATGCTCTTTCTTCTGGCACCAGCTCCCTGGGCCAGCCTCTGGCACAGCCTCGGCATCCTGGCTGAGCCACGTGTGCCCAAAGACCCACCAGGCTGTCAATCCGAGATGCCCTTCTCCTTGACACCCACATAAAGACCTGGCTCACAATTAACATCACGGGATCCTCGCACCCCTTCATCCTTAAATGTCAGCTCAGTTGTCCAGGGCACCACCCTTCCCTGAGGTTGGGCTGAGGAGGAACTCTGAGCCCTTTCGTGGGAACCCTTTGTGTGATCTCTACCTCTTGGCCCTCTCAGGCATCCACGGTGCTAGCTATGTGTGTACATCTTTAAAGGATAGATTCCTGGCCTGTGAGGGAAACACTAAAATCCCTTCAAATTCGGAAAGCCATGGTCTGCTCAAGTGGGCTGCTCTTCAACTTTTGCACACAGAGTAATTTTTGCACCACCTAACAGCCCAAAAGTTTTCCTAAACAAAACAGAAACTTCTCTTCACCAAGGATGTCTGTCCACAGCATGGCCCCCACCCCTCCATAGCCTGGAGTACTGGAATGGCTCTGGCTCTTGAAATAGCTATTGTTTGTTGGTACCGCTTTTATCTGTGACTTTCTATCATGGGACCTCCAGAGGAAGAAATTCGCACTACCTCCAAGAGTAACTTCTAGTGCCATCTGTGACAAAACGGGGGAAACCTGGGTCAGGAAGCTTGTCCTCCAGCCTCCTGTCCTCTAACTCATGGTGCTACACCACATGCAGCAGCCTCCCTCTCGCTCTGAACTCTACTCCCAGACCGTCCTTGATTTCATTCCCTCCTCAGAGTGCTCTTGCTCAAGTTTCCTCTTGCTGAACTCAAACCTGCTTCCTCTCTGTCCTTCTGTCAACTCTGAATTTAACCCTTGAAAATGGTCAAATAAACATATTAATGTCAACAATTTACATAAAGTCAACTGCACAATTTATCAGGCTCCATTGGAGCCCTTTACTTGCCTATCTCTCTCTGCCAGTGGACCATGAACATATAGGTGGGCTTGGCTCCCCAATGCCTGCAGTAGTCACTTGCTAAGTATTTTTTGAATTCATATATGAACAAATTAATAAATACCTGGGTGAATGGATGTAGATAGACCCCAAATGCACATTGTATGTCAGGTATGTACATTATATACTCAGCAAATGTCAAAATGGAATTAAATAAATGCTAATGAACAGTTTCACTTTAGCTTGATTATTTTCAAGATTTCTTGTTTTCTATAGTAAGATGACTTCAGAGATAGGGACCCGGGACTGCCAGGTGATTGATTGCCTGCAGGACCAATCAGAGTTCCCACTTGCTCTAAATTGATGGCCCCAGCTCCACCATGGTAGTGCAGTTTTTCATTATATGAAATGGAAAAGTGATTTAATAATTCTTTCTGTCTTATATTGCTTTAAAGAATTCAGACAGTTAAAAATTACATGGATTTTTTCTTCCATCTGTGTGAGAGTAGGGAAAAAATGCTGGTTTTGTTTTTCCTGTTTTTAATATGAGCCAGATGAAACAAAAAGATTGTTTCCCTGCAAACTATAGGTCAAGTTCCTGTAAAGGCTCACGGATGCTCTGTAAGTTATCATATTATCTTTCTTCCTTGACAGGATACCATTAGAGGGTGTATCATTTCAACATTTATTATCCTTCATGTCCTTTCATCTTCACACTAGGATTTCTTTTAAAATTCTGATCTGTGCATTGGGTTTCATTATACAGCACTGTCTTTTACCAAATCAATTTTTGAATGTCTTTCAATATTCTTCAGTTTTACATTTGTCATTTCAGCCTGAAACAGTGCCCTAGTTATGTCTGTTTTAGCTTGTTAAAAAGAAACCTATCCAGGGAATGAAATGTGGGGGATCACACCTTTGAAGGCAAGCATTAAGCCTCCTGGAGAAATGGGAATGTCTCATTGAGGAAAGGCAACCATTGCAAAAAATAAATAAAATGAAAATGTTGAAACAAAATGTAACAACTGGTGTTTGTTTTTGGAATATTGTCAATTATTTTAACATCTGGAAACATTCCATAGACTGCAGCAGCTTTCTCCCACAGCCCATGTGGGGCTGTGTCCTGATTCACAAATGGGGTTGCTCTATCCAAGTGCAAAGTGGTCCAGGGTTTGTCTTGCTTTCAAAGTCAACAATATAAAATTTCTGGTTTAATATTAAAGAAAAAAAAGCTTTCAGCTTATTCCACTTAGTTGAAAACAGGACAGCCCGGGTTTGTATAACAAGCAGGAGTCTTCTAAAGCATCTTGCCATTGTTCTATGATGTTCTAAGAACATTTTTAGGATCTATTTAGATATCTTTACTTCTACTATAGCTTTACTAAATCAAAGGGATTTACATTACAGGAAATTTGAAGGATTTTGGAGAAATACTTACAAATCTCCGTTGCAATGTTTTCAGTTAGAGTTGCATGAAACATAACAGATTGGATGGACTAGGAAATATCATTTCAACAGAGCCAGACACCAAACAAAGCAGACTAAGGTGCTGACGTTGTCTTAAACATAAGTTCACAAGACACCGTTCTTTCACATCAGACTGACAAAGAAAAGAGCCTTCCAACCTGGTTCTCTTACCCAACTGATAGAACAGATTCAGCAGGCTTTGATAAAATGAGATTCAGGTTATACATTCATTTGGCAAAAGAAAGTTCTACAGTAACTTTTATGCATCAAAGTGAAATGGGGATTCTAGAAAAACAGAATTTAAAATAATGCCTGATTCAAAGAATTGGGTATGAACAAACAGAAATACAAGGAGAAGCAAAAGTGAGTGAGAAATGCCTCAGAAACAAAGAAAAGGTGATTTGAAATGTTGGAAACTAATTTACTTTTCCTAGGACTGTCATTATAAATTATCACAAATTGGATGGCATAAACCTATCTGATTGACTAGGTGCCTATCTATCCTCTATTGGACCCCTTCAGAGTGTAAATTTATGCTGTCACAGTTCTGAAGGCTAGAAACCCAACACCACGGTGTCGGCAGGACCACACTCCTTCTTAGGGCTCTAGAGAAGAATCCACCCTTACTTCATCCAGCTTCTGGGGATTGCTGGCATTCCAGGGTGTTCTTTGGCTTGTAGCTGCATCACTCCAATCTCTGCCTCCTTTGTCTCGTGGCCTTCTTCCCTCTATGTATCTGAATCTCTGTGTCTCTCCACATAAGGATACAAGTCACTGGATTTAGGGTTCACCCTAATCTAGTATGACCTCATCCTAACTAATTACAAAAACATGTAAAGACCCTATTTCCAAATAAGGTCACATTCTGAAGTTCCGGGAAGGCATGCATTTTGGGGAGACACTATTCAATCCAGCTCAGAGATCAATCATAATCTTGGAGATATTTGTAAATTTCCTCATTTCCAGTTGAGCTTTCAACACATGACAACATCCACACTAACATGTTCCTTCCAAGTTCTTCTTAAGTTTCATAGCACTCTTCAAACAATAAAGATAGGTTTGCTAAATTCTGAACATGTTTGCCTTAGACCTAGTGCTCTCTTTGCATCTAGAATAAATTGAGATTTCCTACTTTGGCATTTAACCTCTAAAGTGCTTTGTCAGCAACTACAGTCAAGTTGGTTGTATACCTTAACACTAGATGGGCTACGTTGAGGGATTCATTAGTGGTGTGATGGTTCTATCTACTACTTGGATTGTATCAGAAAGAATTTACAGAAACATCGCATCAAAGGCAGAACCAGAGGCTAAATCGTGTGTTGATTTTTGTGTGTGTTATTGGGGAAATTGGGATATCACTTTCCCCACTGAGTGCTAGAGGTGGAGTCCTTATGATATCTGTAGAAAAAGGATTTTCTGAGATTTTTATAGGAGGATAAGTGATTTTTATTTGCATAGAATGACATCTCTGGGTTTCCAAAGTCCTATTTCCCTTAATCCAGTCCTAGAAGAAGTATAATTGGGGTTTCAGTAGAGCTGAAAGCCAAGCCAGTGTCCAGAGTTTCCATTCTATGTTGCAGCCAGGTATAGTTCAGCATCAGGGTAGTTACAGTACAATAGTCCATTGTGTGGGGGTTCACATGGCTGTGGACCATGTGGGAGAATGCAGGAAAGGCAAGAGAGCACAACCCCTGCAACAAGAATTCCAAAATAACCAAGAGCAACCAAGAAAGTGAACTTCTTTGTTTAGGGGATTCAATATCCCAATTTTGCACCCTTGCAGTGGCCATGCCTATTCTGGCCAATGATCTGTCCCAAAATGCAACTGACAGTCAAGTATCTCCCCCATGTCACCCCAAGTTTACTGGGCATGTACCTATCTCCCCTCTGTTGGACCCCTGGGAGTGTAAAGTTGTAGCTTCCTTGTAAAGCTGCCCAAATGACATACTTATAATATTTGGCCTTCCTTTGCTCCTTTCCTGTTATTAATAACTAGGTTAATCCCAATGGTATCATTTGAATAATTTTGAATAATTATACTAGTTGAGTTTAAGGTAAGCCATACAAGAGACTATTCAAAATAATAGCAATTTAATCAAGGCAGGTTATTTCTCACTTTCTATAGCATAGAAGTCCAGAGATAGGTAGGCATGTATGCTGCATGGAATCCTAAGGGACTCAGGCTCATTGTAGCTTACCTCCTGCTATCTCTACAAGAGTAAGCCCTTATCTTCAAGGTCCAATATGGCAGCACCCATTTTCCAACATAAAAAAAGGTAATGAAAAGGACATGTTACAGATAACTTTTAACTTTGGATTCAAATGGGCCAGGCACACTAGATTCACCCCTCCAGGAGAGCCCAGCCATTTCTTGCTCCCTGAGTTTAGATGCTGAATCCATGAAAGATGTCTACCTTGATGGTATGCTAAAAAAACAGCAGACACTTATCTTCATGTATCATGTATGGATACTATTTTTATTTTAATGCACTTTTGAGGTATAATTTGGGTACAGTGAGATAAGTGGGCCATTTTGAGTATAGTTTAATAATTTTCAACAAATATAAATATCTCTGTAACCATCATCCCAATCAAGGCATAAAATATTTCTGTCATTCCCTTGTGCCCTTCCTAGTCAATTCCCTTCTCTGGTTCCAGGCAAACACTAATGTGATTTCTATCACTATAGCTATTTTTTTTCTATTTTGGAATCTCATACAAATGGGATCAGGGAGGATGTGTTCTTCTCTGTTTGGCTTCTTTTGCACAATAAAACATTTTCAAAATCCCTCCATATTGTATGTATCAGCAGTCTGTTTTACTTTCATTAAAGAGCAGTATTCCATTGTATGACTCTACCCTTATGTGTTCGTCCATTATATTATTTATGGACATTTTGATGTTTGAGGCTATTATGACAAAGCTGCTGTGACCACTCTTGTATAAGTCTTAGTGTGAACATACGCTTTTATTTCTCTTGAGTTAAATACCTAGAAATGGAGTTGCTGGGTCATGTAGTAAATGTGTGTTTAACTTTATAGAAAATGAAAAAACCATTTGTCAAAATGATGTACTATTCCACACTTTCACCAGTAATGTATGAGAGTCTATTGTTCCTCACCTCTACCAAAACTGGGGTATTATCAGTCTCTAATTAGCAATTCTAGTGATAGCACCTAATTATGATTTGAATTTGCACTTTCCTGTTCAGCTGATTATTGATCATTTTACATATCATTTTTATGCTCCTCTATATTGGGTTATCTCTTACGTATTCTGGACAAAAATCTTTTGGCATATGCATCCTACATATTTTCTTCTAATGTTGCAAGATTTTATCTTATATTTTTTTCTATAAGTTTTACAGTTTTAACTTTTGTAGTTAGTTCTATTATTCATTTCAAGTTTATCTTTCTGTATAACAGAAATAAAGATTGAAGTTGCTTTTTTATTTGTTTGTTTCTCTTTATGAATATGAATATCCAGTTCTTACAGCAACATTTGTTAAAAAAGAGTACACATCCTTTGTTGAATTAACAAGACGTGACTTGTGCAGTGTCCCCAGATCAGCAGAGTACACTTCCCATCCACAGAAACTTTAACTTTAATGATATTCTTTGCTTTCCTAGTAACACTTCTTTCTGCCTTGAAAACAGGGTCCCAAATGAGAGGACATGTAAAGACGATTCTTATTTGTACACAGCTTACATCAGATCCTCAGTCTTCCTGCAACCACAGTCATATGAATGAGAAATGAATGTTCGCTGTTAAAGTCACTGAGACACTGGAGTTGTTTCTTACTGCACCACATGTTAACGAATACACTTCCCTAGTGCACATTTCACAGTACTGAAATTTGACTTCTCAGTTCTTTTCTGAATGATGTTGCACACAGATTCACTAATTTACATTGATTTGATGTTTCAAATGCCTGTCACTGTGCCAGCGCTATTAACAATGAATACAGCTATGTGGACGTCCACACACAAGAAACATACAGCCTAATGAGGAAAGCAGACCGAAAACATGAGAGTGCATAGTACTTGTCTAATTAGTGTAGTTGTAAGCTACAGAAGGTTCCCTATGGAATCTGACATCTGAACTAGTTCTGAAAAGTGTATCAGGCCAAAAATGGTCCAGAAGGTGTAGGGAGGAAGCCATGGAAACATCATAAGCAAAAGCTTAAAAATGAGAGAGATCTTAGTTTACTCCCTTCAAAGTGCCTAATAAAGACTTATCGCCGAAACCGGTTTGGCTTAGTGGATAGAGCGTCGGCCTCCTGCGGACTGAAAGGTCTCAGGTTCGATTATGGTCAAGGGCATGTATCCTGGTTGTGGACACATCCCCAGTAGGAAGCATACAGGAGGCGGCTGATCGATGTCTCTCTCTCATTGATGTTTCTAACTCTCTATCCTCTCCCTTTCTCTCTGTAAAAAATCAATAAAATATTTTTTTTAAAAAAAAGACTTATCACCATAAAGGATTTTGAATCAATTCTCAGATAACACCTACTTTTTATTCATTACAAGTTGTTCACCTCACAACACTCCAAATAAATATAAGAAGTGAAGTTTCAACATCATGGTTTCAGGCAAAGACTCACTAATTTACTTGACACCACAGTTTCTAATTAAAGAATATCTAGATTCATATTTGAATAAACCTAAAGTGTTTGCTTTATGCAGACCCAGAGAGATGAAGAAGGAGCATCATCTATGCCTTTTCAGTCTATTATGAATGTGTGCTATTCCCATGTGCTTTGGTATAATTAGCCTTTATTTTGATGAAAAGGTGATTTTCTGTGCCATTACTTTTTTCAAGTGTATTTTGAGTGCAAAATAACCAGAAGTTTCCCAGAAGTTATAAAATGTCTAGAGAAATGGTCCAGAGAAAGAAACAATTATTTTCTCAAGAGTTAATTCTTGGCCTCCACTGTCAAGGACTTATTCTTTCTTTGGTAAGTAAAATAACTCTTCACTCTACTTATGAACGAAGTAATGTATTTACTTTCAAATTGTTCTTATTATTTATATAAACTTATTTTTATTTTGCAGTTTATATATTTCCCTATTGGTGAAACTGTTGGGATGAAATGTACCACCATTTTTCCTATTATTATAATAAAAATATTTGGAAGCAGCTCAAGAGCCCATCAGAAGATGAGTGCATAAAAAGCTGTGGTACATTTACATAACAGAATACTACTCAGTTGTAAAAAAGAGGGAAATCTTTGTTTGGGACAGCATGGATGGACCTGGAAAACATTATGCTGAGTAAAATAAGCCAGTCAGAGAAAGACATGAACCATATGGTTACACTCATATGTGGATTCTAATGAACAAAATAAACTAACAAATAGAAACAGACTCATAAATAGAAAACAGACTGACAGCTATTAGCGGGGATGTGGGTTGTGGGACTGGGTGAAAAAGGTAAAGAGATTAAGCAAAAAAACAAACAAATAAACAAACTCATAGACAGACAACAGTTTGGTGATTACCAGTGGGAAAATGGAGTGGGGAGAGGCAGAAGAGGGTAAATGGTAATGGAAAGAGACTTGACTTGGTGTGGTGAACACACAATATATAGATATTGTATTATAGAATTGTACACCAATATAATTTTGAAATATAATATAATATAATATAATATAATATAATATAATATATAATTTGAAACCTATGTAATTTTATTAACCAATGTCATCCTAAATAAAGTAAATAAAAAGCAGAAAATTTTAAAAAATGTTTTAAAGTAATGAAAATATTTCCTTGATTCAGCAGACTTCTCTTAGAAACAAAGTTTGGAAAGTAAATTAAAGATGCTAAGAAAAGGATCTATATAATAAAGAGCCAGGGTCATAAGGATCATTACGACTAAAGGCTCGACCAGACCGGAAGTCAGTGCTGGATTGCCGTGGTGACCCAGCACTGACTGGGGACACTGCCGGTACCCCAACCCAGCACTTCCTGCCTAAGGGGCTTTGAATCATGCCCGGAGAGAAGCCTGCAGAGACAAAGGCAGAGTCTGATCTGTAGCTTCTGTGGAAGCCATTGATCAGAACTTGCCTCTCTTCCTCTCCAGGCCTCGCCAAAGCCAAGCTTCTATTTCTCTCCAGGCCTCCTATGGAGCTGCTGATCAGCCCCGTCTTTCTGATTAGGTCCCATTGATAAGCTCAGAGATGCTGACTGGCATAGAAACTGACCAATCAGAACCAAACTGGCCAGCAGAGGAGGGAAGTTGGGGGTGAGATCAGGCAAGCTGAAGCAATTAGGAATGATCAAGCAGGAGAGGGCCATTGGGGGCTCCATCAGGCCAGCAGGAGAGGGCAGTTAAGGGCAATCAGACTGGCAGGGAAGGGCAATTGGGGGTGAGATCAGGACAGCAGAGGAGGACAGTTAGGGGCAAGCAGGCAGGCAGGCAGAGGGGTTAGGAGCCAGCAGTCCCAGATGGTCAGACATCCACTGAGGGCTCCCCAATTGGAGTGGGTGCAGGCTGGGCTGAGGAGAAAACCCCCTTCTATGCAGAAATTTCATGCACCAGGCCTCTAGAAGGTGTATAAAGTGGCCTAACTTCAATTAGAGACCCACTTAAACTATACTCTCCAAAATGGAATTCCAGGTTTACTGGCCTTTGCCAACTCCTTAACACAATCAAGTGTGTGCTCCCTAACCCCTGAGAACCTCTGGCCCTACCTCAGGGAATGTTCAGTCAGGGCCTCATTGTCACACCACCTGGACTATATTGTGTCCCGTCTCTTCCACCCTATCTACCTGATGACCTTTCAGTCCAACTCCCTCACCAGGGAAAAGGGACCTACAACAAGGCAGAAAATACTCAAATGCTCTGTTGCAAGAGTGAGAGTGAGAAAACCATGAATCCCTCAGGTTACTACTATTTAGTTTATATATGTAGAAAAATGGTAAATGTACTATAATTCTATAATATCTCCAGGTTTGCCTTCCACATCAGATTCTCTTCTGACCTAATTCTACACTTTCAGTCTGTCCATCTCCCCCTTGTTTCTCCTCACCCATTGTCTCTGATCCAATGATGTCTTCTCAGTCACGCTCCCACCCCTCCCATTCTATTCCTATCTCTTTTCTTAACATCGCCCTGACACTTTCTTCATTCTACCCTTTTGAAAATTCAAGGCTTCCAGGCCCATGGCATGTTTCTTTTTCCTGTAGTACTCTTTTATGTATATATTATAAATATAAATGTAGGCCTAGGTTATTCTACAAGGGTTCCATTTTGGCTCCCCAATGAAGGTCAAGATTATCCACAGCCCAATGTCTAGAACATAGTGTGTGCTCTGTTTTGCTGAGAGGAGACATTGTGAGCCCTATGCAGACATCTTATTGTCTGTAGCTGGCCGTGTAATTGTTTCACTCTCCAGTACCCAGTTTATCTCATATATGCAATGCAAAATAGATAGATAATACAAAAGGGCCATCTTTTTTGTATCTTCTCTGAATGCCCTGATGCCAGTAAACAACTTGCTGCTAGACTGTGCTGGTAGGGAGCATTTTCTAAAACCCATTTTTAATCATAAAGCCCTCTTGTACTCCTTTCCAGAATTTTCTCTAAATAGGCCTATCTAAAAATTGGCCCTTGAAAATTCACCAGATTCTAGGAATCACCTATGCGTGTAGCTTAACTCCAGCGCCCCACTGTTGTATCACACACACAAACATGGACTAGTTCCTAAGAAAACAATTTTTGTTTGATAAATGCTCAAAACTGGCTTTTACATCTATGTACTTAGCAAGCTCATAGGAGGAAAAAGATGGAGCAAAAGAATCAGACGAGAACAATGGAAAGTGTTATGACACTGTGTAAGAGTTCTGGAGGTATGGAAATCAGAACATCTGAGATAGTCTGGAAAGGAAAGTCGCTAGGGGCAATGACCTGCAATCAAGCAAAGCAAGTATGGAGCTAAGCAGGAAATTTCCCAGTTGGCCTGTTAGTCCAGGCCTGACAGCCCCGGGAAGTCAGTGAAAAGCTCTCTAGCTATACACTGCTAATTGGAATAACACACTTTGCTGGGATTAGAGAATGTCCTTTAAACCTAAAAGCTCAACCCCTTCGATTTCCAGGTGAAAATACTGGAGCTCAGAAAAAGGAAATCACTTATCAGAACCAGAATTCAACTTAAACCTGACTCTATCCACTAACTCCACCTTCTCCTCTCCCTTTCCCCTGCAAACTCTCAGTCTCCTCAGCTTCCTCTACTGCGACCTCCAGGCCACAGTGATAATTAGTAGCCCCATCCCACTTGCTGTCGAGGATACATGGCATATTGAACTTCTCTCTCTCTCTCTTGAAACAGCCCTCTTTGGGTTGCCATAATCCTGTCCCTAGCTTTCCTTATCTTCTCCAGCAGCTTCCTTCCACTCAGGTGTCTTTGGGAGGCACTTGCTCAAGGTTGTCACAGCCTTTTTTGTCTTTTCACCTCTCCCTTCCTCCTTACACAACTGTATCCTCAACCACAGTGCCAGAACTCCCAGTTGATATCTCATCCTGGTCCCCAGCTCCTCAGATATCTCATGGGAATCTCCAAGTAGACATGGCCCACCCACAGACACTGCTCTCCCTCCATTCCTCCCCTTCTCAGGAGTGATCACAATTTCCCTGTGCCCAAACCAGAAACCTGGACATCATCCTTGACACCATTTGCCTCTCCAAGTCATGCTGACTCTTGTGTGTCTCAAATCAACCTACTTCTCTCCATCCCCAAGGCCCAAACTCTGGCCCAGCCCATCCCCATCTTCTACCTGGTCACCCATTACAACATCCTACTCCCTGCCCCAGTCCTGTCAGCATCACCCCATACCACAAGTCATCCTATATGATAGCCAGGATCTTTTTAAAGTGAAACCCGGAGCCTGCTACTCCCCATATATGCCCCTTCAATTAATTTTATCCCATTGTCCTGAAGATAAAGCCTTCAGGGCCTGGTCCCTGCAAGCTTTCAGTCTCATCTTGTAAGGCCCTCTATGTCCCTTCCCCAGCACATGCACAAACACAATACCTTGTCCCAGACACATTTATTTCTTTGAATTTAACTAAGACCGTTCTTGTCTCCTGACCCTCCACCTCCTTACGACTCCAGCCTACTATTCACCCTTAAGGTTCATGCTTGGAAACCACCTCTGCTGGGCAGCATTCCTGGTCTCTACCTCTCCCCTCTTCTCTCCCAGAGGCCAGGTCTGTAGGCTGCTTGTTCTCCCTGACTCCCTTCTCCTTTATCATCATATCACCCAAGGATCTGAAATGACTTGTGTCTCACCCCATCTAATTCCTGTGCCGGGGGCTGAGCATAGCATGGCGTATAGCAGGTACTCAACAGTGTGGCTGTCGGCAGGCTTCTTCTCCCTTCTCTTTAATATCCCTTTAAGATGAAGGCTCAGATGGGTGATGGAGAACACCAACGATGGTGTCCAAGAAGACTTACTACTCGTAACCCAGTAAATGTCGGATTTGAGTTTGAGGGTCTAGCAAAATGAGCACATAGCACTGGAAGACTAGCCTGGAGAGACAGGATTCAGTGAATACCATGCAATGGGCCCCTGCCACATGCAGACCTAAAGGTTTCCTGGAGATTCTAACGCACAGAAGACACCTGTCCTGCCCCAGGAAAGGTTCAAGTTCTCCAGCGAGAACTGAACTGAGACCCACAACATATAAGACAGCCTGGAGACAAGAAAATTCACCTCCAGCATGACATAGCTGCTCGCCTTACACATAGAAGCTGTGTCCTTGGCAAGCTATTGCTCCTCTCTGAACCCATAGAATGGGAATGAGATCACCTGTCTGCTGCGTCAGAGGGCCACAGGCCAATACAATAAAGTGCCATGTGTAAAGCAGTGTGTAAAGTATAACCCACTATTCAAAGGGAAGGGGACAGACCTGCAACAGCTTGGTCCGACATCCATTCAAAAACAGGAACACAGGACACAAGAATAGAAGTCACTTAGGTCTCAGCTTAAGGAAATCTGACGGGCTTGTTTGTCCAAAAGCCTCAAGCCTTCCTGTTTCCTCGAACCATCTGGGCTTTGGACAACTGCTGGCAGGACTTCAGGTCCATGAGGACTACAGGGCCTCCAGTGGCTCCTGGGGCTGGGATTTCCCCTTCTTTCCCCCCATGAAGGAAGCAGCCAAGGCTTCTCTCTAGTCTGGAGAAACTGCCTCACTCCCCACCCCCTGCTCTATTCAGGCTGAACCCCACCTAGGACTGGTTCAAAACACTGCTCCAATTACAGCTTCCTGTAACAGTTCTCTGCTTGTCTCAGGCCACTGAACCCAGTGCTGTCTGCCAAAGACCACACAGCTTCAGACCCACTTTAAATCCCTAGTCTCACTAACCGGGAGAAGAGTCAGAATTAGCCCTAATTTAAAACCCAGGCATTTGCAAGCTTCAGGAAACCCTAAAATTCTTCAAATTCAAGGAGCCATTCTTACTTTACTATTAATATAAAAATGGCTTGCCCTGGCCAGTGAGGTTCAGTTGTTTAAGTATAGTTCCTCCATGCACCCAAAGGTCAATGTCGGTTCAATTCCTGATCAGGGTACATGCCCAGTCGGGGTGTGCGAAGGAGACAGCCAATCATTTCTCTCTCTCTCTCTCTCTCTCTCTCTCTCTCTCTCTCTCTCTCTCTCAATAAATAAATAAAAACATATTTAAAAAATAGCAGATGGCTCAATACCCGCATCATATATATATATAAATCATTATTCCCAATATTAGTATACCCAGGGCTCACAAACTTGGTGAAATTCTTTTCTGTAGAATGTCTGCTCCAATTTCCTGCTTCTACCAAATTGTCTATCATACATCGCCACCTACTGCATCTGATCCCTTCTCTCCATTGCATTCTGACGTAGACTCAGCCCATGTCACAGTCCACTCCCTTTCTATGCTCCTGATTCTATTATATTCACCAGTTTATTCTGTTCATCAGATTTTTTATTCACTTGACTTTTAGATTCACTTGTTGATATCTATTTGTTGCTCATAATTTTTATCTTTACCTTTTTTTTTCTTCCTCCTCTTCTTAAAGAATACCTTTCAGCATTTCATATAATACTGGTTTGGAGATGATGAACTCCTTTAGTTTTTTCTTATCTGTGAAGCTCTTTATCTGACCTTCAATTCTGAAGGAAAGCTTTGCTGGGTAGAGTAATCTTGGTTGTAGATTCTTGCTATTCATCACTTTGAATATTTCTTACCACTCCTGTCTGGCCTGCATAGTTTCTGTTGAAAAATCAGCTGACAATCGTATGGGTGTTCCCTTGTAGGTAATTAACTGTTTTTCTCTTTCTGCTTTCAATATTCTCTCTGTCTTTTGCTCTTGGCATTTTAATTATGATGTGTCTTGGTGTGATCCTCTTTATATTCCTTTTGTTTGGGGTTCTGTGCACTTCCTGAACTTGTAAGTCTATTTCTTTCACCAGGGTGGGGGAAGTTTTCAGTCATTATTTCTTTAAATAGGTTTTCAATATCTTGCTCTCTCTCTTCTTCTGGCACCCCCACAATTCTGATGTTAGTACACTTGAAGTTGTCCCAGAGGTTCCTTACACCATCTTTCAATTTTTGGATTCTTTTTGCTTTTCTGGTTGAGTGTTTTTTGCTTGTTAGTATTTCAAATCTTTGACTTGATTCTTGTGTTCCTCTAGTCTGCTGTTAGGTCTCTGTATATTATTTTTATTTCAGTCAGTGTATGTTTAATTTCTAGTTGGTCTTTTTTCATATCCTTGAGGGTCTCACTAAATTTATCAGCCTTTTCTAGGAAATTCTTGAAAAACTTTATAACTGTGGTTTTGAACTCTAAATCCAGTCATTTGTTTTCATCCATTTCTTTTGTTTGTGTCTGTTTCTTTGTCTCTGCATTTTTGATGCTGAGTTGGTAGAGTAGCTTTGAGTGATAGGTGTCCTATATGGCCCAGTGGCTCAGCCTCCCCAGTTACCTGTGGTGGATACTCTTGGTGCACCCCTTTGTGGACTGTGTTACAGCCTTGTTGTAGATAAGTCTTGATTATTGTTGGTATCACTGGGAGGAATTGACCTCCAGGCCAATTGGGGGTCAGCTGTGTCTATGCCAGGAGAACTTCTGTGCTGGAGACACCCTTATGGGGCAAGACTTGCAAAATTGCAAAAGCTTCTGTGCTCAGCTTGGATGAAGCAGAATCTCAGGGCGGAGCAGATAGCCTGGGCTTCCCATCAGCCCTGCCCTATGAGGCCCCTGGGTCTCAATGTCCCTCAGTAATCATTGTAAGAACCTCTGAGAGAGAGCCACCCTCAAGTTTCACTTGCTGCTAGACAGCCCAGATTTTCCCCAAATGAGTCTGGGTTCCCAGTATCTCACCCAGAAGTGGAGTTCAGCACAGTCAGGAGTTTCCATCTCCCTCCCTCTCACTTTAGAAAGTCAGCCATGCACTCAGCTGCCTGTGCACTCAGCAGTCAGTCCTCTCTATGCACGCATGCCTTTGGGCCTCTGCCTCCACAGCTCCCCTGAGTCTCAATGTGCTTTATCTTTTCCTGACAATATGGTTTCTCCCCAAATGAATCTGGGTTCCCAGAAACTCACCCGGAACTGAAGTTCAGTGCAGTTGGGAGCTTCCATCTCCCTCCTGCTTTAGAAAGCCAGCCACACATTCAGCCATCCAAGCACTCAGCCACCTGTCCTCTCCATGCATCTCTGTACCTCAGCCTTTTGCAGCTCCTCTGATTCTCAATGTGCTTTCCTTTTTCCTTCTAGTTGTAGAATTTCCAGTTAGCCAGCTTTCATATGGTTCTGGATGGTGTCTGTTTTGTCTTTTAGTTGTAGTTTTGATATTGTTGTGCGAGGCAGCAGAGTATGTATTTATCTTGGTTTCTCCAACAGGGTCAAATGTTAATATCCATTTCTACCAGAGCAATTAAAAATTTTTGGAAAACACAAAATTAAGCAAAGTAAAAGAGATTTGTATTTATTTTTGTTTTGCTTACAAGAATTATCACAGCCTTAAAATGCTTATGATTATTTTGGTCTCCAAGGTGGTGATATTCTACACAAAGTATCATTTGATTTCCTATGACCACCCTACTTTTGTTTTAGGATCTTTGGAAAACACAAAAGAAATAGAAATAAAATAAAAATTGCTAGTAATCCCATCTCAAAATAATGTTGTTAATAGTTGGATATATTTCCTTTCAGAATCTTATTGTATATATGCATATACAATGTTGTATATAGCACTTATTTATATATGTATATATACTGTATTGATTATAACAAAATATATAACATGCTATGTATGCAATTTTGGTTCCTGCTTTTTTCACAAAAAGAACTTTATTATATTTCATGTGTAATATTCTATCTTTATCTGTACCTTTCCCTGTGTTATTTCTGTATTTCTGCTGTTTTGTATGGATGCCACAAATATTTGAGCATAAGCCTTTTAATCTAATTATTTCTTGAGGCAGTATTCCTAAACAATGGAATTACTTGAGTATATAAAAAAATTTTGAGGTTCACAATACATAAGGGGAAATTGTACTTGAAAAACATTATGCAAAATTCTATTCTAACCTGCAGGAAATAAGAGCACTTGTTTAATCAGCACTTTCCTTATATTAGCAGATTGTTTTATTCTTTCCACTTGAAAAAAGAAAAGTGGTATCTGGCTCTTATGTTAATTTTTTTCCCTCATTAACTAATAGTAAGAGGACATTTTTCATGGGTATATTCAATTTTCACAATTTTGCTCACTAATTATGTAGTCATGCTATTTGCCCAATAATTTTTTTAATTGCAGACACTTTATTATGACAAACTTATCATATCCAGTTCTATTTTAAGTGTCTCATATTTAGTTTTCATAATACAGGGAAATAATACACAAGTATGTGAATTTGCTCTTCAATTCTCCATATACAATCACTATAGAGACTTTTTAAAGTATGTTTTTACTGATTTTTAGATAGATGAAGGAAGAGATAGGAACCTCAATGAAAGTGAAATATTGATCAGCTGCCTCCTGCATGTCCCCTATTGGGGATTGAGCCCATAATCTGGGCATATGCCCTGACCGGGAATTCAACCAGTGACCTCTTGGTTCACTGATCAATGCTCAACTGAGCCACACCAGCAGGGATATAGAGGCTTTTTTGCTTATGTCTTGGTGGAGGTTAGTACATTGTTTGCCTGCCTGTCCATAAGCCATGTGGCTAAAGGAAAATCTGGTGCATAGAAGAATTAAAGGGACATCAAAAGCATTCATGCATTAATTCATTGAATGAATGTTTTTAATACCTTCCATGTGCCAGACACTGTATTATGTGCTGATGGCTTACTAGTAAAGATTAAATAACTGAGGCTCAGAGGGATATAACAAGAATATAAGACAAGAGTATAAGACAAAGATGTGGATAGAAATAGTATTGCCCACAAAGATGAGTGCTACAGAAGAGGCATGTGCTTAGAAAGTATAAGGGAAGAGAGTATAAGAAAAAGAAGGCTCATCCCTGCCAAAGAAAAACATGACACTCCAAAAATAATGACTGGAAAAACAGTTAAAAGTTTAGGATTATAACCTGATCATTAAGGGTCTTTTGTTGTTGTTGTCTTCTTCTTCTTTTTGAAATTTTTATTGACTTTATTGGGGTAACATTGGTTAATAAAATTATGTAAGTTTCCAAAAAACAAGTATACAATTCTATAATACATCATCTGTGTATTGTACTGTGTGCTCACCACCCCAAGTCAAGTTTCCTTCCATCACCAGTTATCCCCCCTTTACACTCTCCTACCTTCCCCATCACCTTTTTCCCTCTGGCAGTCACCACACTGTCGTCTGTCATTGAGGTGCTTCTTTTTAGTTGTTTTTATTTTGTTTGGTTTTGCTTAATCCCTTCACCTTTTCACCCAGATCCTTATTCCTCTACCCTCTGATATGTGTCAGTCTGTTCTCTGTATCTATTAGTCTGTTTCCATTTTGTTGGTTATTTTATTTATTTATTTTTTTGCTCATTAGATTCCATATATAAGTAAAATCATATGGTACTTGTCTTTCTCTGACTGGCTTATTTCACTTAGCGTAATGCTCTCCAGGTCTATCCATGTTGTCTCAAAAGGTAAGATTTCCTTTTTAAAGCCAAGATGTGGAATTGCTGGGCAATAAGGTAATTCCATCTTTAATTTTTTGAGGTAATTCCATACTGCTTTCCACAGTGGCTGCACCAATCTGCATTCCCACCAACAGTGCATGAGGGTTCCATTTTCTCCATTCCCTTGTCAACACTTGTTTGCTGATTTATTGATGATTGCCATTCTCACAGGTGTGAGGTGATAGCTCTTGTGGTTTTAATTTGTATTTCTATGGTGATTAGTGACAATGGGCATTTTTTCATATCTATTGGCCATCTGTATGTCCTTTCTGGAGAAGTATCTATTCAGGTACTTTGCCCATTTTTCAATTGGATTGTTTATTATTTTGGTGTTGAGTTGTATGAGTTTTTTTATAAATTTTGGATATAATATTTATATCTAAATTCTTATCAGATTATCATTGGTGAATATGTTCTCTCATTTAGTGGGTTGTCTTTTCATGTTTTTGAAAGTTTCCTTTTCTGTGTAAAAATTTTTTACTTTGATGTAGTCACACTCATATTGATAGGTAATATTCTAATTTTAATTATTTTCTAATCATAGCTTTTATATCATTTTGACTAATTATTTAGAAGAGCAAGATTTTATAAAATGCTGACTAATTTACAATATTTTATTTGTATATCTTTTTCTCTGTGTATCCTCCCCTCATGTAGCTGAGAAACATTTGCTTTTGATAAGGTTTTGATTAACTTTGTTTTTGAAGGGCCCATTATTAATTTTATGTATATTTCATTCATGTTTGAAAATAAAATGCAATCTTCATTGATAGGATGTAAAATGTTCATTACAGCAATTAATTCTGTCTTCTAAATTACATTTAGATTTTTTATGCAGCTATTTATCCTGTGTAATACCAAAAGTGGATATCTCATGGCTAGAAACTGTTGTTTCTTCACTCTGCCTCTCATTTTTGCTTTGTATAGTTCATGACAGTCATGTGGTATATGTTACATACTTTCATTATAGATTTCATCTTTCATCATTATAAAAGGACTCTCTCTATCCCATGAAACACAGTTACCTTGCAATATACTTTGTGTGAAATTTTTATCATCACCCTGATTTCCTTTGGTTTATATTTCTCTTGTAAGTCTTTTCCAATTTTTTATTGTTAAGAATTATGCATCACTCTGTTGTAAAAAATACTAAGTTGGATATTTTAAGCCTTATTTTATTTTTATTAAGGGGTAAGTCATTTCTGTTTGTAGTCATAAATGACACCTTTGGTCTTCTGTCTCTATGCAGATCTTTGCTTCTGTTTTTAAATAATCCTTCTGTCTTTTGTTACCAAGAATGTACTTTATTTGCTTTAATCTTCTCCTTGATTAAATGACATATACACTGTTTTTATTTTTATCAAAGTTTGTCTTTATCTTTTCTCTAGATAATTTTTACTCCATTATTTTAATTATTGATTTTTGGACTCCTTTGACTCCTTAATTCAGAAAAGGATAATTTCTTATGTCTTGAATTATCCCAAAATTTTCATTTTCTTAATGTAATCTTGGATTAGGCACAATAATTCTTAATATTTTCTTCCACTATTGGGGAGATGGTATTTGAACAGTCATCTGAATGAGGAGATAGAACCATACATAGATCTAAGGAAGAGCTTTCAGGCAGAAGGAAGGAGGAGCCAGTGCCAGCTTGGCACAAAGAAAAGGAAGTGGGACATTAAGTCTAAAGCACAATGGACAAAGGGAAGATGGTTCAAGATAAGGTCAGAGAGACAAGCAAAATCTTATAGGACTACTATTATTCAGGGTTCTCCAGAGAAACAGAACAATAAGCAAAGGAGATGGTATTGGTCTCTTATGGGATATATCTATATATCTATATAATTATATATCTATCTCTATCTATCATCTATCTATCTATCTATCTATCTATCTATCTATCTATCTATCTATTAGAGGCCTGGTGCATGAAATTTGTGCACTGGGGGAGGAGTCCCTTAGCCCAGCTATCTATCTATCTGAGACCTGGTGCACAAAATTTGTGCACTGGGGGAGAAGTCCCTCAGCCCAGCCTGCCCCCTTTCTAATTCAGGACACCTCAGAGGATATCTACTGCCAGTTTAGGCCCTGTGGGATTGGGCCTAAACCAGCAGTCGAACATCCCTCTCACAATCCTGGCTCCCAACTGCTCACCTGCTTGCCAGTCTGATTACCCCCTAACCACTCCCCCTGCTGGCCTGATCGATGCCTAACTGCTCCAATGGGATGGCCCTCAACTGCCCTTCCCTGCAGACCTGGTCACTCCTAACTGCCCTCCCCTGCTGGCCTGGTCACCTCCAACTGCCCTCCTCTTCAGGCCTGGTCACCCCCAACTGCCCTCCTCTGCAGGCCTGGTTGCCCCAACTTCCCTTCCCTGCTGGTCTGGTTGCCCCTAACTGCCTTTCCCTGCTGGCCTGGTCACCCATAACTGCCCTTCCCTGCTGGCCTGGTTGCCCCTAACTTCCCTCCCCTGCAGGCCTGGTCCCCCCACAACTGCCTCCCTTTCCTGGTTATCCCCAATTGCTCTCCCCTACTGGCCTGGTCGCCCACAACTACCCTCCCCTGCAGGCCATCTTATGGTGGCTATCTTTGACCACATTGGGATGGCCATCTTGTGTGAGGACGTGAAGATAAATTTGCATATCACCTTGTTATTATATAGTATATATAGAGAGAGAGTAGGGGGCTTTAGTATAAAAAATTGGATTATGTGATTATGGAGGCTAAAATGTCTCAAGATCTGCAGTAGCAAGCTGGAGACTCAGGAGAACCAGTTTGAATACAAAAGCAGGAAAGAAGCAACTGATGACCCAGCTAAGGCACTCAGGCAGTTGTTCCATCTTACCTTTGGGAGAATCAGTTTTTTGTTCTATTCAGACCCTCAACTGATCAAATGAGGTACACCCATGCTAGGGAGGACAATCTGCTTTACTCAGTCTACTGATTCAAATGCTAACCATGTCCAGAACCATCCCATAGACAACGTAGAACAGTGCTCAAACAAATGTCTAAGGACCTTGTGACTCAGTCAAGTTGACACATAAAATTAACTCACAAGGACATAGAAAAGGAGTAGATTTTGTTATAAATGTGATTGCAAGTCATTGAATAATTTTAAGCAGGCTACTAGATTTAGTAAAAAACAAAACAAAAAACACTCAGATACAATGTGAAGAGCAGATACAATGGCAACAACAGTGTAAGCAGGAATAGAATTAGGAGATTACTGCAGAAGCCCCGATAGGCATATTAGACTAGGGTAGAAGTGGATGGATTTGGGATACATTGTGAAGATAGAAGAAATTAGGTTGACTCATAGATTGGATTTGGGGATAAGAAAAAAAATGGTCAAGGTGGGGATAATGTCTATGTTTTACCCTGAGTAACCAGAGTTAAGTTGGAGCTTTTTATTTACTAAAAGGGAGAAATCTCAAGGGAACATAGAAATCAAGAATTCTGCTAAGTGCATCTGAAGGTCATCCCAGAAGACATGGAATCACCATTGCACAGCTAAGCCTGGCACTCAAAGGGAGATCGGGGCATTATTAGTTTCTTAGGTCTACTGTAGCAAATTGAAAACTTGGTGACTTTAAACAACTGAAGTTAATTGAACATCACAGATGATGGAGAAGTAGGAAGCTCCAGGAATTGGTATGTCCAGTGAATCAACTCTTGAACTGGCAAGATCCATCAAAATCAATTACTTAGAATGCTGGAATTTAATCAAACACAGCATCCAGGAGAGTTCTTGATGAGGAAAAAGACTGGTAAATTTTTATTAATTTCACTTTTGCATACCAGCTGTCATCCTCTCTGTTCTAATCCCATGGCAGGCAGCTGTGGGAATGATGGCCCCAATCCTGGTATGGCCAACGGTGCCACACTGACCAATAAAACCTTGATGTATAAGGAGTAGGATCATGTGTTTCAATCTGAACTCTACTGAGGAGCTAGCACAGGTTAATTTTTCAACCACGATGGGCTGAAATAGCTTCCTGGGCAGTGTCTATGGAGTTTAACTAGATAGAACACTTTTTAATTTCTTTCTTCTATCATTTGACCATATCCCTGGCTGACTACAGGGATAATGGAAAAGAGACTTCAGTAACTACACATGACAAGACATATTGTCTTTGCAAAAATAGTTCCTAAAAGTCATTAAACAAATGAACAAGTTCAACTCCCTGATTCCAATAAACAACTTCTGGGAATAAGGGAGAATCTGGTGTCCAGAATTTCTATATTGTGATATTCAAAGAGTCCAGTTAGCCACAAAAAAAAAAAAAATCAAAGCATACAAAAAAATGATGAAAAGAAACCAAGAAAAAATATCACTTAGGAAGCTCAGACACTTGTAACACTAGAAAAAAAATATTAACTGACATAATTCTGCTTAACATAAAGGAAACTATGAACAAAGAGATGAAGGAAATCAGAAGAACAATGGATTAACAAGTAGGCAATATCTATGAGGATACAGAAATTACACAAAATGAATCAAACAGAAATTCAGGAGCTGAAAATACAAAAGCTGAAATTTAAAAATTCAACAGAAGAATTCACCAGCAGATTTCATCAAGCAGAAAAAAAAATCAGAAAATTTAAAGATCAAGTGGTTAAAATTATCTAGTTTATGGAGCAGAAAAAAGAAGAAAAGTAAACAGAGCCTGAGAGACCTAGGGGACACTGGCAAGTGTACTAATATATGCCATGTGTCTGGAAGTCCCCCAAAATAGAGAAGAGAAGTGGGTTTGAAGAAATAATGGCTGAAAACTTCCCAAATTGGATGAAAGGCATGAATAAACAAATTTTAAAAGATCATCCAAGAAGGATGAACTTAAAGATATTCCCATCAAAAAATGTTGTAATAAACTGTAGACAAAGAGAGAAAAAAAATCTTGAAAGGAGCGAGAGAAACTACTACTTATTCACAAGTGTCCTCAGTAAGAGGAACAACAAATTTCTCATCAGAAGAGAGTTGGATTATATTTATTTGAAGAGCTGAAATTAAAATCTTTCAGCCAAGAGTCCCTCATCCAGCAAAACCATAATTATAAAATGTACATCATGGTGACTATAGTTAATAATATTATACTGTATATTTAAAAGTTGTTAAGAAAATAGAACTTAGAAGTTCTCATCACAAGAAAAAAGAATTTGGGAGTGTGTACGGTGATGGATGTTAACTAGACATTTTGTGTTAATCATTTTGCATATTATACAAGTACCAAATCATTGTTTACATTTAAAACTGATGAAATGTGATATGCCAATTACATCTCAATTTTAAAAACAAATGAAGCAAATAAACAATAAAATGAAGAAATCAAGGCATTTCCAGATAAACAAAACTTAAAGGAATTCATCTCCAGATAAACAAAACTTAAAGGAATTCATCATTAGTAGATCTGCCTACAAGAAATGCTAACTTTTTTCAGGATAAAATTGAAGCATACTACACTATAATTCAGTCATATGAAAAAATAAATATCTATGGTAAAGGTAAATGCATAGATAAATAAAATAGCTACCATTACTAAAGTTTTGGGTAGTAACACTTCTTTTTGTGTACAATAGGATTTTAAAGACTTTAATACTCCACTTTCAATAATGGGTAGAATATCTAGACAGAAGATCAATGAAGAAATAGTGGACTTGAACATTATAAACCAACTAGCCCTAACACACTGCATACTTCATTCAACAACAGCAGAAAACACATTTCTGTCAAGTGAACATGCAGCATTCTCCAGGGTAGATCATATATTAAGTCATAAAATAATTCTCAATTAATTTTAAAAGACTAAAGTAAAAAAAGTACCTTCACTGACCAAAGTGGAATGAAGCCAGAAATCAACAACAGAAGCAAGCCCATCTGGTATGGCTCAGTGGTTGAGCCAAAGAGGTCACTGGATAATTCCCAGTCAGGGCACATGCCCAGGTTGTGAGCTCAATCCCCAGTGGAGGGCAATGCAGGAGGCAGCTGATTGATGTTTCTCTCTCATAATGTTTATATCTCTCTGTCCCTTTCCCTTCCTCTCTCTCTAAGATCAATAAAAACATATTTTTAAAATACAGAAGTAAAACTGGAAAACCCACAAGTACATGGAAATTAAATAACAACAAGAAAGCCAATGGGTCAAAAAAGAAATGACTGGAGAAACAAGAAAATATCTTAAGATGAAAAGGCCTGGACATCTATATACAAAACAATGAATGTAGATACAGACCTTATATATTTCATAGAATATTAAATCAAAAAAGATCATAGACCTAAATGTATAACACAAAATTATAAAACTCCAAGAAAATCACATAGGAGAAAACCTAGGTGACCTTGAGTAGGGCAATGACTGTTTAGATATAACACTGAAGACACAGTCTATGAAATAAATAAGTGACAAGCTGGACTTCATTAAAATTGAAAATGATTCTACAAAACACATTATAAAAAGAATGAGAAAATAAGACACAGATTGAGATCAAACATTTACAAAAGACCAAATAAAGGATTGATATCCAAAATAAAGAAAGCACTCTTAAAACTGAAAAATAAGAAAAGAATCTGATATAAAAATGGGCCAAAACCCTTAATACAGACACCTCACCAAAGAAGATACAGAGATGGCAAATAGTATCTGAAAAGAGGTTCCACACTATATATCATCAGAGACATTCAAATCACAAGAACAATGAGATACCACTACACACAGGCATAGCCAAAACCTGGAACACTGACAACACCAAATGCTGCTGAGAATATAGAACAACAGGAGCTCATTCATTGCTGATGGAATGCAAGATGATACAGTGCCTTTGGAAGACTAATGGTTCCTTCCTCCCTTCCTTCCTTCCTTACTTTTTTTTTTTTAAGCAAACCACTTTTATTGAATTTCCTAATGGTCACATGATCCATCAACTGCCCCCCCATCCTCTTCTTTATTTTTTTAAATTCTTTGCTCTTGAAAGTGTTACATATGTCTTCTTTTCCCTCCATTGACCTCTCCCCACTGGGTGCCGCCCCCCAACACATGCCCCCACTCCCTGATTGCCTGTGCCCATTAATCATGCTCATATGCATGGAATTAAGTCCTTTGTTTTATCTCTTACTATCCCCTCCCCTTCCTTCCCTCTGAGGTTTGACAATCTGTTTGATGCTTCTATGTCTCTGGATCTATTTCTGTTCATCAGTTTATGTGGCCCATTATATTCTACAAAAGAGTGAGATCATGTGATATTTATCTTTCTCTGGCTGGCTTATTTCACTTAGTATAATGCTCTCCAGATCCATCCATGCTGTTGTAAATGGTAAGAGTTCTTTATTTTTTTACAGCAGCATAGTATTCCATTGTGTAGATGTACCACAGTTTTCTAACCCACTCATCTGCTAATGGGCACTTAGGCTGTTTCCAAATCTTTGTAAATTGTGCTGCTAAGAACATAACATCAGAATTGTGGGGGTGCCAGAAGAGAGAGAGAGCAAGATACTGAAAACCTATTTAAAGAAATAATGACTGAAAACTTCCCACATCTGGTAAAAGAAATAGACTTTCAAGTCCAGGAAGCACACAGAACCCCATATAAAAGGAATCCAAAGAGGACTACACCAAGATACATCATAATTAAAAGACCAAGAGCAAAAGACAAAGAGAGAATATTAAAAGCAGCAAGAGAAAAACTGTTAATTACCTACAAGGGAGCACCCATATGACTGTCAGCTGATTTCTCAACAGAAAGGATGCAGGCTAGATGGGAGTGGCAAGAAATATGCAACTTGATGAATAGTAAGAACCTACAACCAAGAATACGCTATCCAGCAAAGCTGCCATTCAAACTTGAAGATCAGATAAAGAGCTTCACAGATAAGAAAAAGCTAAAGGAGTTCATCAACTCCAAACCAGTATTATATGAAATGCTGAAAGGTACTCTTTTAGAAGAGGGAGAAGAAAAAGGTAAAAGATAAAAAATTATGAACAACAAATACATATCTATCAACAAGTGAACCTAAAAGTTAATGGAAATAAAAATTTGATCAACAGAATAAACTGGTGAATATAATAGAATCAGGAGCACAGAAAGGGAGTGGACTGATAATTCTCAGGGTGAATGGGGTGAGAGGTGTACAGGGAGAGAGACTGGACAAAAATCATACACCTATGGATGAGATCAACGGGAGGGAAGTAAGAATAGAGGGAGGGTTGGGAGCCGGGTATAGGGGACCTATGGAGGGGGAAAAAGAGAAACAAATGTAATAATCTGAATAATAAAGATTTAATTTTTAAAAAAAGAACATAGGGATGCATTATTCTTTCTGATTGGTTTTTCTAGTTCCTTGGGATATATTCCTAGAAGTGGATTACTGGGAGTTCCATTTTTACTTTTTGAGGAAACTCCATACTGTTTTCCACAGTGGCTGTACCAGTCTGCATTTCCACCAGCAGTGTATGAGGGTTCCCTTTTCTCCACATCCTTGCCTTCATTTGTTGTTTGTTGATTTGTTGGTGACAGCCATTCTGACAGGTGTGAAATGGTACCTGATTGTCATTTTGATTTTCATCTCTTGGATCATTAGTGACTTTGAGCATGTTTTCAGATGTCTCAGGGCCTTCTGTATGTCTACTTTTGAAAAGTGTCTATTTCAGCCCTTTAACCATTTTTTGATAAAATTGTTTATCTTCCTTTTGTTAAGTTGTATGAGTTCCCTATAAACTTTGGAGACTAAATTCTTATCAAATGTAACATTGGCAAACATGTTCTCCCATGCAATAGGCTCTCTTGTTGTTCTGTCGCTAGTTTCTTTTAGTGTGAAGAATCTTGTTATTTTGATGCAGCCCCATTTGTTTATTTATTTTCTCCTCGGTTTTCATTGTCATAGGAGATGTTTCAGTAAAGATATTGCTATGAGATATGTCTGATATTTTGCTGCCTATGGATTCTTCTAAGATATTATGGTTTGGAACTCTGGAATTTAGTCCAACACAGCATCCAGGAGAGTGCTTAATAAAGAAAGAGACTGGTAAATTTTTATTAATTTCACTTTTGCTTAGCAACTATCATCCTCTATGTTCTAATCCCATGTCAGGCAGTGTTTACATTAAGTCTTTTATCCATTTTGAGTTTATTTTTGTATATGGTATAAGTTGGTGATATAGGTTCATTTTTTTTTTGCATGCATCTTGTCCAATTTTATCAAAAGCATATTTCACAGACCTAGAACAAACTCTCCAAAAATTTATATGGAATAAAAAAACACCCACAGCAATCCTGAGAAAGAAAAATAAAGTTGGAGGGATTATAATACCAGGTATCAAGCTATATTACAAAGCCACTGTTCTAAAAAATGCCTGGTACTGGCACAAGAACAGACATATAGACCAATGGAACAGAGGAGAGAGCCCAGAATTTGTACCAAACCATTATACTCAATTAATATTTGACAAAGGAGGTAGGAGCACACAATGGAGTCAAGAGAATCTCTACAATAAATGGTGTTGTTTGACGGTTTCTTACAAAAGTAAGTATACTCTTACCATATGATTCAGCAATTGTGCTCCTTGGTATTTACCCAAAGAAGTTGAAAATATATGTCAATACAAAAACCTGTACATAAATGCTTATAGCAGCTTTATTCATAATTTCCAAAACTTGGAAGCAATCATGATGTCTTTCAGTGGGTAAATGGATAAATAAACTGTAACGTATTCACACAACAAAATATTTTTCAGTAATTTTTTAAAAAATTACTAGTTATCAAGCCATGAAATGACCTGGAGCAACCTTAAATGCATGTTGCTAAATGAAATAAGCCTACATATTGTATGATTATAACCATGTGACCTTCTGGAAAAGGCAAAACTGTGAAGACAGTAAAAGTCAAGTGGTTGTCAAGGATTTTGAGGCATACTGGGTGATAGAAGAATAAATATGTGAAGCACAAAGGAGTTTTCAGGACTACCTGATAATAATGGGTATACATATCTCATATATTTATCCAAATCCATACAAGGTACAACACTAAGAGTGAATTGTAATGTAATCTAAGGACATCGCATGCTATAATGTATCAATGTAGATTCATCATTTGTAACAAATATGCCACTCTGATGGGAAATGCTGATAATGGAGGAAGCTACACATGTGTGGAGTATATGGAAAATCTCTGTACCTTCCCTTCGACTTTGCTGTGAACCTAAAACAGCTCTAAAAATATTAAAGTCTTAATTTTAGGAAAATGAAAAGGAAACTTAATAACATTTATGGGATGTGGTTAAAGCAATACTCAGAGGGAAATTTATAGCTATAAATGCCTACATATAAAATAGAATAGAGATATCAAATTAACAACCTAACTTTATACCTTTAGCATTTAAAAACAGAAAGGAAATAATAAATATTAGAGCAGAGATAAACAAAACAAAGATAGAAAAACAATAGACAAGGGGGAGATTCAAGATGGCGGCATAGGTAAACACCTACACTGCTGCCTCACACAACAATTTCAAAATTACAACTAAAAGAACAGACATCATCCAGAACCACAGGAAAGTTGGCTGAGGGGAAATTCTACAAGTAGAAGGAAAGAAAGGGGCTCACAGAGACCCAGAGGAGCTGCAAAAAACTGAGGTACAGGGAGAGCGGGTTCCAGAGTACCTGGCTGGCTTTCTCTGGTGGGAGGGAGACGGAGACTCTCAAAGGCATTGAACCCCTTATCCTACAACACTAAACCCCAGATCCAGCCGAAACTCATATGGGGGAAGTTTGGACTGTGAAAAGGGAGAAGTGCACAGAAATTTAGGGGAGTCGCAAAAGATCAGAAGTCTGGTGGTGCACTCGGCACTGCGCACAGAGGACAGACTGCTGATTGTGCCGATGGCTTTCATGAGTGAACAGGAGACAGACCCTCGCAACTGTGCCACTTCTAACTCCACTACACCCCAGTTTCAGGTGAAACTCTAGGGATCCAGACTCATATGGTCCTGGAGCGCAGGGGAGCCAGAGGGGCAGCAGTCTAGAGGCACTGCGAGAGAGTGCGCACACAGGAACCACTCCAGCAATTTCCCAGTCATGTGAGACTCAGGGGACGTGGAGGGTGGGGCCGACTGGAAGGCAAGGTGGTCCTTTAAGCCCTGAGACTCCACCCATCTCAAGCTCAACAGAGAGGCTTTTGCAGTTCCAACACAGAAGTTCTCCCGGCATAGGAAAAATGCTGAGACAAGGAAAGGGATCACAAACAAAAGAAACGGAGGAAAACAAACGACTGGATATAGAGTTCAAAACCACGATTATAAGGTTTTTCAAGAATATCTTAGAAAAGTTGGATAAAGTTAGCGAGATACAAGAGGAGATGAAAAAGGACCAACTAGAGATGAAAAAGGACCAACTAGAGATGGAAAAGGTCCATATAGAGATGAAAAAGGACCAACTAGAAATTAAGCATACACTGACTGAAATAAAAACTATTATACAGAGTCCTAACAACAGATTAGAGAAAGGCAAGAATCAAGTCAAAAATTTGAAATATAAAGAATCAGAAAACACTCAACTGGAAAAGCAAGAAGAAAAAAGAATAAAAAAAATGTGAAGATAATGTAAGGAGCTTCTGGGACAGCTTCAAGCATACCAACATCAGAATTGTGGGGGGTGCCAGAAGAGAGAGAGAGCAAGATACTGAAAACCTATTTAAAGAAATAATGACTGAAAACTTCATACATCTGGTAAAAGAAATAGACTTACAAGTCCAGGAAGCACACAGAACCCCATATAAAAGGAATCCAAAGAGGACTACACCAAGACACATCATAATTAAAATATCAAGAGCAAAAAGCAAAGAGGGAATATTAAAAGCAGCAAGAGAAAAACTGTTAATTACCTACAAGGGAGCACCCATACGACTGTCAGCTGATTTCTCAACAGAAATGATGCAGGCCAGATGGGAGTGGCAAGAAATATGCAACGTGATGAATAGTAAGAACCTACAACCAAGAATACTCTATCCAGCAAAGCTGCCATTCAAACTTGAAGATCAGATAAAGAGCTTCACAGATAAGAAAAAGCTTAAGGAGTTCATCAACTCCAAACCAGTATTATATGAAATGCTGAAAGTTACTCTTTTAGAAGAGGGAGAAGAAAAAGGTAAAAGATAAAAAATTATGAACAACAAATACATATCTATCAACAAGTGAATCTAAAAATTAAGTGAATTAAAAATTTGATCAACAGAATAAACTGGTGAATATAATAGAATCAAGAGCATAGAAAGGGAGTGCACTGATAATTCTCAGGGGGAAAGGGGTGAGGGGTGTACAGGGAGAGACTGGACAAAAAATCATACACCTATGGATGAGGTCAACGTGAGGGAAGTAAGGGTAGAGGGAATGGTGGGAGCTGGGTGGAGGGGAGCTATGGAGGGGAAAAAAGAGAAACAAATGTAATAATCTGAATAATAAAGATTTAATTTAAAAAAGAAAAGAAAAACAATAAACAAAATCAACAACAACAGAAGGAGAAAATGGCAGCGGAGTAGACAGAGGTGTCTGGATCTTTGGCCTTGGGCAGAGGGAGAGAGAGCGGCTGAGAGTTGCATTGGGAGTGTTTGTTGGCAAGCTAGGAGCCAGTTGTCCTCCAGGGGAAGGCGGAGAACTGCTGGAAGGGGCTCTCCTGGCCAGGCAGCCCCACTGCCACCGGGTTTTTGTCGGCCAGAGCCACCAGCGCGAACGCGGAGCCCGAGCCATCTTGCAGTGGGAGGTGGATGTCTGCGGCCGGCGGCTGGGCACCCATCCAGCAGCCAGGGACCGGGGACCCAGAACTCTGCTCTCCAATCGGCGCAGACACGCAGCGAAACCAAAGATCCACAGAGCACATGGACGGGTCAGATTGCGCCTGACTTAAGGGGGAGATGGATGTCTGTCGAGGTCTGAAAGCTGCGGCTGAGGGAGGCACCCACAGAGCAGCCAGGACCCAGAGCTTGGCTTCCCAGGCAGCACAGACGCGCAGGCGGAGGATTCAGAGATTCGCCTGGGCCAGGGTGCGGTCTCCTACCCCCGCAGGGCAGAGATGCTAACACTGTGGGAGCCGGGCTGCAGGAAAGCTGCCTCTGGAGAGGTCCGCAGAGGTGGCCAGGGCGTGATCCCTGGGTGTGAAGGCAAACCCTCTGAGCTGTTGACAGAGGAGAGCTCTGGAAAACGACTCTTTTTTTTTTTTTCTGGGGCAGAGAGACAGCTTGGGAGTTATTACAGTGTCCCGGCTGCAAAACCCCCACAAACTGGTTTTGAGAACCACAGAGTAGCAGGATCTGAGCACAGCCTAGAGAGGTCCTGTGCTTTGTCTCAGAGATCAATTCCAAAACACTGCCACCCAATGGATGACACACAAATTGACTCTCGCATAACCACAAAAGAATAAAGAGATTAAAACACCAAGAGGGGAACACAGGGAACTGCAATACCTCCCCTACTGGGAAACAGGAGTGCCAGGCAGAATAATAGTGGAAGTGAAGGACCATTTTATTTTTCTTCTTTTTTTTTTATTTTTCCTTTTTCCTTTTTTCTTTTTTTTTAATTTTTAATTCCTTATTTTTCATTTTCACATATTTTAATTAAAAGAATATTTTTTTCTTTCTGCCTCAATTGATTTTACCTTTATAATTATTACATTTTTGTTTTAAACTAGTATTATTAATTACTACTAGTACTTTACTGTTTTTTTGGGGGAAAAAAGTGTCATTTTGTTTTCTCTTTATTTCGGGATTAGAGTTCTACATTCTATTTTCATCTTTCCTTTAGCATAATTTTACTCCAACTCAATTCTACCTTTATGCCAACACTTTCTTCCTAACTTTCCCCATTTTGTTGTCTTGTTTCTCTTTCCCTTTTCCAACTTTAGATTCTCCCTATTTTTCTCTTTACCTGGTTAAAATTTCACCCCATTTATATATCTAATTTCAAATCCCCTACTACAAGTCCACACAAACCTCTCTCCTCTTGTCTTCACTAGCCAAAAAGTTTTTTCTCTATGTCCTTTTGTTGCTATTTGCCTGAAAAGTGATTATATCGATGTTTTGAAATTTTTTTTGTGAGGTTGTTTTAGTTTATTCTACTTGTTTTATTTTGCTTTTTGCTTGCTTTGTTTTCTACCTCTCTTTCCCTCACCTCCCTCGATACCAATTGCTATTAGCAATTTGCCTTAATCTCTAGGTACTTGTTGCTGGCCTTTATTGGGATTAGTGACTGTTTTATTGGAGTTGTCTCCTGACATCTATATTTTGTTCCTCTTTTCTCTCTTATATACTTTTTTCTCTCTCTGACTTTTTTCTCTTCTTCTTTCCTTCTCCTTTTTCTCCTTTTTATTTTCTTATTTTATTTTATTTTATTGATCATTTATTTATCTTTTTTTTTCTTACTCTCCCAATTTGATTTTGGCACTTCTTTCTTTTCTTTTTTCCTCATTTTCCTCTTCTTCTTTCTCTATTTACCCCTAATTTGTCCTTCATTGGTGGTCACCTTATTTGTGATTATTAACATCTTGAATACATTTCTACTCAGTGCCTTGTGTCCTGTACCTGGTCGTGTCGTAGTTTGTGCCTTTCAATCAACGTAGGAAAGAGAACTACATAACCAGACACCCAGAGAAGAAAGACCATGGGCAGAAAAACAAACAGCCCACATAAGACAGAAAGGCAGGTTTCACCAGAAAAGGAAGTAAACGAAATAGAACCTCAAATAAGCCTACCAGAGAAAGAGTTCATAATGTGGTTGAAAAGAATGGAAGACAAATTTGACAATATGAGTAAGAGCCAAGAGGAAATAAAGAAGACGCAAGAGGAGATGAAGAAGCAGCAAGAAGAAATGCAGAAGAACCTAGAGGAGGTGCAGAATAAACAAGAAGAAATGAAAAATGACATCACAGCTATAAAGAACTCAATAGAAAGCATCAAAAGTAGACTAGAAGAAGCAGAGGACTGCATCAGTGGGCTAGAAGACACGGTAGGGAAAAAATACACAAGTACAGCAGCTTCTAGAAAAAAAAGTTAAAAAGCAAGAGGAGAGTCTAAGGGAACTTTGGGATAACATGAAACAAAATAACATCCGCATAATTGGGGTTCCAGAAAGAGTGGAAACTGAACAAGGATTAAAGAACATGTTTGAAGAAATAATGACTGAAAATTTCCCCAATATAGAAAAGAAAAAACCCCACACAAATCCAAGAAGCTCACAGAGTCACAAGCAAAATGAACCCCAACAAACCGACACAGAGGCACATTATAATTAAATTGGCAAACACTGATGACAAAGTAAGAATCTTAAAAGCAGCCAGAGAGAAACAGAAAGTTACCTACAAAGGAACTCCCATAAGACTAGCTACTGACTTCTCAACAGAAACTCGTCAGGCCAGAAGGGAATTTAATGAAATATACAAAGTCATGCAAAGGAAGGGTCTGAATCCAAGAATACTGTACCCTGCAAGACTCTCAATCAAAACTGAAGGTGAAATCAAAAGCTTCACAGACAAAAAAGGACTAAGGAAATATATTACCACCAAACCAGCAATGCAAGAAATGTTAAAAGTTCTGCTGTAATAAAAAGAAAGAGGAAGCGAAGAAGGAACTCGGGGGTAAGGACTAAAAATGGCAACAGATAAGTACTTATCAATAATAACTTTAAATATAAATGGATTAAATGCTCCAATCAAAAGACATAGGGTAACCGATTGGATAAGAAAACATGATCCATATATCTGCTGTCTACAAGAAACCCACCTTAGTAAAAGAGATGCACACAGATTGATGGTGAAGGGATGGAACATGGTATTTCAGGCAAATGGAAATGAAAAAAAAGCTGGGGTTGCAATACTTATATCTGACAAATTAGATCTCAGAGTGAAGGACATAACAAGAGATAAAGAAGGCCACTTCATAATACTAAAGGGAACAATCCAACAAGAAGAAATAACTCTGGTAAACATATATGCACCCAATATAGGAGCACCTAAATACATAAAAAAACTCTTGGAGGATATTAAGGGAGAGATTGACAGCAATACAATCATAGTAGGAGACTTTAATACCCCACTGTCACCATTGGACAAATCCTCTAAACAAAAAATCAGCAAAGAAACATCAATCCTAAACGACTCACTAGACCAGATGGAATTAATTGACATCTTCAGAACATTTCACCCCAAAGCCACAGAATATACATTCTTCTACAGTGCACATGGGTCATTTTCAAAGATAGATCATATGTTGGGTCATAAGAAAAGTCTCTTCAAATTCAAGAAGATAGAAATCATATCAAGCATTTTCTCAGACCACAGTGGCATAAAACTGGAAATCAACTATAATAAAAACAATAGAAATAAATCGAACACATGGAGACTAAACAGCATGATATTAAACAACAACTGGGTAACCAGAGAGATCAAGGAAGAAATCAAAAACATCATGGCAACAAATGTCAATGACATCACAACAATACAAAATTTATGGGACACAGTGAAAGCAGTCTTGAGAGGGAAGTTCATAGCCCTACAAGCCTACTGCAAAAAAACAGGAAACAATGGTAATAAATTACCTAAACCTACAACTCAAAGAGCTAGAACGAGAGCAACAAGAAAAGCCCAGTGTACTCAGAAGGAAGGAAATAGCAAAAATTAGAGTGGAGATAAACAACCTGGAGACCAAAGAAACAATTCAAAAAATCAACAAAACAAAGAGCTGGTTCTTTGAAAGGATAAACAAGATTGATGGACCCCTAGCCAGGCTCACCAAGAAGCAAAGAGAGAAGACCCAAATAAACAAAATCAGAAATGAAAGAGGAGAAATAACAACAGACCCTGTGGAAATACAAAGGATTGTTAAAAAAAATACTATGAACAACTCTAGTCCAACAATTTGGACAACCTGCAAGAAATGGTCATTTTCCTAGAAAAATATAACCTCCCAAAACTCAATGAGGAGGAAGCCAAACATCTCAATAGTCCAATAACTATGGAAGGAATTGAAGCAGTAATCAAAAAGCTTCCAGCAAATAAAAGCCTGGGTCCAGATGGCTACACAGGAGAGTTTTACCAAACATTAAAGGAAGAATTAAAACCTATCCTCCTCAGACTATTCAAAAACATTCAAGAAGAAGGAATACTACCAAACATCTTCTACGAAGCCAGCATCACCCTAATACCAAAACCAGATAAAGACAACACAATGAAAGAGAATTATAGGCCAATATCTCTCATGAACACAGATGCCAAAATCCTCAACAAAATTCTAGCAAACCGGATCCAGCAGTACATCAGAAAGATCATACACCATGACCAAGCAGGATTCATCCCAGGAATGCAGGGATGGTTCAATATCCGCAAATCAATAAATGTGATACATCACATAAAAAATTGAGAGATAAAAATCACATAGTCATATCAATTGATGCAGAAAATGCATTTGACAAAATCCAACATCCTTTCTTGATAAAAACTCTCAGCAAAGTGGGAATAGAAGGATCATACCTCAACATCATAAAAGCCATATATGATAAACCCACAGCTAACATCATACTCAATGGGCAAAAACTAAAACCATTTCCCCTAAGAACAGGAACAAGACAAGGATGCCCACCCTCACCTCTCCTGTTCGACATAGTACTGGAAGTATTAGCCATTGCAATTAGACAAGAGGAAGAAATAAAAGGCATCCAAATTGAAAAAGAAGAAGTAAAGCTGTCCTTATTTGCAGATGACATGATATTGTACATAAAAAACCCAAAGGACTCCATTCCAAAACTAATTGACTTAATTAATGAATTGGGCAATGTAGCAGGATACAAAATTAATGCTAAGAAGTCTGTGGCATTTCTATACACTAACAGTGAAATTATAGAAAGAGAAACTAAAAAAGCAATCCCATTTACCATCACACCAAAAAAATTAAGATAGCTAGGAATAAACCTAACTAAAGAGGTAAAAGACCTTTATGCAGAAAACTACAGGACACTGAAAAAAGAGATAGAGGAAGATGTTAACAGATGGAAGAGCATACCATGCTCATGGATTGGGAGAATCAACATCATTAAAATGTCCATACTACCCAAAGCAATCTACAGATTCATCGCACTACCCATTAAAATACCAATGACATATTTCACAGACCTACAAAGAATTCTTCATAGATTCATCTGGAACAAAAAAAGACCACGGATAGCTACAGCAATTCTGAGAAAAAAGAATAAACTAGGTGGGATCTCAATACCAGACTTCAAGCTATACTACAAAGCAACTGTTCTCAAAACAGCCTGGTACTGGCACAAGAACAGACATATAGATCAATGGAATAGAATAGAGAACCCAGATATCCACCCAAACCACTATGCTCAATTAATATTTGACAAAGGAGGCATGAACATTCAATGGAGCCAAGATAGCCTCTTCAATAAATGGTGTTGGGAAAATTGGACAGATACATGCAAAAAATTGAAACTGGACCACCAACTTATACCAAATACAAAAATAAACTCAAAATGAATACAGGACTTAAACATTAGAAGGGAAACCATAAAAATACTAGAGGAATCCACAGGCAGCACAATCTCAGATATATGCCGAAAGAACTTCTTCACTAATACTGCTCCAAAGGCAATGGAAGCTAAGGAAAAAATAAACAAATGGGACTATATCAAAATAAAAATCTTTTGCACAGCAAAAGAAACCATCAACAAAACAACAAGAAAGATCAATGCATGGGAGAACATATTTGCAAATGCTATCACTGATAAAGGTTTAATCTCCAAAATCTACAGCCAACTTATACAACTTAATAAAAGGAAGATGAAGGATCCAATAAAAAAAATGGGCTACGGACCTAAATAGAACCTTTTCAAAAGATGACAGAAGGAAGGCCAAGAGACACATGAAAACATGTTCAAAGTCATTAATCATCCAAGAGATGCAAATCAAAACGACAATGCCATACCATCTTATACCTGTCAGAATGGCAATCATCAACAAATCAACAAATGACAAGTGTTGGCGAGGATGCGGAGAAAAAGGAACCCTTGTGCACTGTTGGTGGGAATGCAGACTGGTGCAGCCACTGTGGAGAACAGTATGGAGTTTCCTCAAAAAACTAAAAATGGATCTCCCTTTTGACCCTGTAATCCCACTCTTAGGAATTTATCCTAAGAAATTACAAAGACCAATCAGAAAGGATTTATGCACCCCTATGTTCATAGCAGCACAATTTACAATAGCCACAATTTGGAAACAGCCTAGGTGCCCATCAGCAGATGAATGGATCAGAAAACTGTGGTACATCTACACAATAGAATTCTATGCTGCCATTAAAAAGAAGGAATTCTTACCATTTGCAGCAACCTGGATTGAACTGGAGAGCCTTATGCTTAGCGAAATAAGCCAGTCAATGAAGGAGAAGCATCACATGATCACACTCATTGGGGGATAATAAAGATCATTATAAACTGATGAACAAAAGGATAGATACAGAGACAGTAAAGCTTCAAACAGACTGTGAAATTACAGCAGGAAGATTAAAGTTAGGTGAGGTAGATAAGAGATCAATCAAAGGACTTGTATGCATGCATATATGCATAACCAATGAACATAGACACTGGGGGTTTGGGATATGCCTGGGAGGGAGGGAGAGCAATGAGGAGATATGTATAAAAAATTAATAAAAATTTAAAAAAAATCAACAAAAAAAACAGTTTTTTGAAAAGATTAAGATATTGACAAACCTTAATCTAGGCTGACTAAGAAGAAATAATGAAAGTAAGGACATTACTACTGATATTATAAAAATTAACAGGATCATCCGAAACTGGTTTGGCTCAGTGGATAGAGCATAGGCCTGCGGACTGAAAGGTCCCAGGTTCGATTCCGGTTAAGGGCATGTACCCTGGTTGCGGGCACATCCCCAGTAGGGCATGTGCAGGAGGCGGCTGATCGATGTCTTTCTCTCATTGATGTTTCTAACTCTCTAACCCTCTCCCTTCCTTTCTGTAAAAAATCAATAAAATATATTTTAAAAAAATTAACAGGATCATAAAAAAACATCACAAACAATTATATATTAACAAATTAAATAAACCAGATGAAGTACATAGATTCTTAGGAATTCACAAAATGCCAATACAAATTCAATAAGAACTAGAAATTATTACAGGATTTATAACAAGAAATGAGATTGAATTAGCCATCAATATTTAGTGAATTCTATCAAATATATAAAGAAGAATTGCCACCAATCCTACTCAAACTCTCCCAAAATATAGAAGAGGAAAGAATACTTCCTAATATATTCTAAGACCATCAGTATCTGGATACCAATTTCTGGCAAAGATAATACAAAGAAATAAAACTACAGACCAATACCCCTTATAAATGATACCAAAATCTTAAATTAAAATACTAGGAAGCCAAATCCTACAGCACAATAAAATAATTATGCACCATGAACAAGTGACACTTTACCAAGAAATGCAAGGGAGTTTTAGAATAAGAAAAGCAATCAATGCAATATACTATATTAATGGAATGAAAAACATTTGATTATTTCAATAAACATAGAAAATTCATTTGACAAATTTTAAAACTCATGATTTAAAAGAAAAAATAAAAAAACATTTAACAAACTACGACTAGAAAGGAACTTCTTCAATATGATAAAGGGTATATACTAGAAACTCAGAGCTAACATCATATTCAAGAGTAAAAAGACTAGCCGAAATTGGTTTGTCTCAGTGGATAGAGCGTCAGCCTACGGACTGAAAGGTCCCAGGTTCGATTCTGGTCAAGGGCATGTACATTGGTTGTATGCACATCCCCAGTAGGGGGTGTGCAGGAGGCGGCTGATCGATGTCTCTCTCTCATCGATGTTTCTAACTTTCTATCCCTCTCTTTTCCTCTCTGTGAAAAATCAATAAAATATATTATTTAAAAAAAAGAGTGAAAAGACTAAAATATTTCCCCTAAAATCAATAACAAGATAAGAATGCTTACTTTCACCATTGCTATTCAACATTGCTTTCTCTGGAAGGCCTAGCCAGAGCAATTAGAGAAGATAGGGCATCCAAATACAAAATGAAGTTGCAAAGCTATTGCTATTTGCAGATGTCAAGATTATATATATAAGTAATTGCAAAGAATGCAAACACGCACAAACATACACACACACTAGAACATATACAAATAAATTAGAGCTAATAAACAAAATCAGCAAAGTTGTATAAATCAGTTGTGTTTCTATACAACAGCAATGAACAAGCTAAAAAGGAAATTAAGCAATTTTAATAGCATCCAAAGTAAAATACCTAGGAATAAATTTAATCAAGAAGATGAAAGACTTGTACAATGAAAACTTTGCTGAAAGAAATTAAAAAACTAATATATATATATATATATATATATATATATATATATATATATCCTGATTTCATGGAATTGAAGATTTAATATTATAACAACAACTAGAGGCCCAGTACATGAAATTTGTGCACTGGGGGGCGAGGGAGGGGGGTTCCTCAGCCCATGCAGCCCCCTCTCACAGTCCAGATCCTTCAAGGGATGTCCTACTGATGTCTTACTGGTCCCTGCAAGCCTAAGCCATTCAGTAGGCCTCCCTCTGCAGGAGACAATCTGGCTAATCAGGGGAAGGCAATGCCCCCATCACCCCACTGCTGGCCGCTGCAGCTGCCAAGGTGTTTTCATCAACACAGAGTCCAGTCCCTTCACTAAAAAAAAAAAAAAAAAAAAAAAAAAAATTAGGCATTTTCAAGATGTGTCTTCCATAGGATATGACATTTCTTTCTTTCTTTGTTTTATCCTCATCTGATGATATTTTCCACTGATTTTTAGAAAGCATGGAAGAGACAGGGAAAAACAGAGAGAAACATCAATGTGAAAGGAACACTGTGATTGGTTGCCTCCTGCATGATCCCTGACCTGGGCCCCGGACAGAGAGGAGCCTGCAATCTATGTACAAACCCTTGACCAGAACTAAACCCGGACCCTGTGGTCGGCAGGCCAAGGCTCTATCCACTGAGCCAGACCAGCTAGGGCAAGATATGACATTTCTTAGCCCCTCTAGTACTGGACTTCATTTTTTCCTCCAGGAGTGAAGTGGAAAAACCCTAGATCACCTTCTTGGATTCTTATTAGGCAAGCTACCAAGAACACTGTGAGTAATATACAGAGAGCTTAGCCAATAAGTGGTCAGAAAAGGTGTTTCCTTTGTAGCTCATGCACAGAGGCAGGACTGCTGGCAAGGGCCTGCCCTTGCCTATGAGCAGGTCCTCTCTCTCTCCCTCTTCTTCTCCTTCTCCCTTTCCCTCCGGTGCTCTCTCTAAAAAGCAGTGAAAAAATATCCTCTGGTGAGTATTTGAAAACAAAACAAAACACAGAATAACAGGCCTCCTCTTTGGAGATGCTGATTATACAGGCCTGAAAGAGAATTCTTGGCTCTGTGAAGATCCCTACATGAATTTTATTAACAATATTTGGAAAATTAGCCCAAGCCACACCAATAATTCAAGTTTGTGTTTTTCTATGTTCCAGGGAAGAATCAAGTGATGTTTTGTTTTATTGTGTCAAAACAAAATTTTGCATGTGTTTAATACATAATTCTTATTCAAATACATAATAGCAAATGCAAAAATTCTTTTTAACTCAGTGAAGGGACTGGCAGGATGATAATGCTGTTCAAATGAGATTGCCAAAGATGAAAGCCTGAAGTCAAACTGCTAAATTAGATACAATCTGGCTAATGTCCTATAGGACAATAAAACCATCACTTTGAATTGGTACGTCTTCTAGACAGAAATTAGTTCCATCTTTAAAAGCCTAAAAATTCTTTTCATCTTCTCACTTTACTGATCATTATATGCAATATTCCAGGGCTGTAAAATGTCAAAATATATGGAATTTATTTAATTGTAAATAGTGTGTCAGAGTTGTGTGTTTCATAGAAAAGGAAATGATCATTCTGTGGTCCTCTAATGCCCCAATTATACTGAAAGGACTTACTGTCAGTGTTTTACTCTAGGCCTGCGATTGGTCTGGGAGGCCGTGGGCGGGCTGGCAATTGGCCCAGGAGGCTGTGGGCAGGCCGTCATCTCCTCTCCGAGCCTGCACTCAGCCACGGAGACTGTAGGCAAATGGTCCCTGTTCCCCAGAGGCCCTCCATGGCTGGGGTGTCGCCACGGTGATGAAGCAAGCATTCCACCAGGCTGCTCCCACTGCCTGCTTGACTATTTGGGTCCCCTTGTAATTACACATAAATTTAAAGATCAGCTTTTCATTTCTGCAAAAAAGGTAATTAAAATTTTGGTAGAGATTACATTAAATATGCAGTTAACTTTATAAAGTATCCTATCTAATATAAGGGTGATATGCAAATTAACTGTCACCTCATCACAAAGATAGTGGTGCTCATAGTCATAAGATGTGGTGCCCAGTCCCCTCAGCCTCATCAGAGTCCCTCAGTCCTGGGGGGACTGAGGGACTCATAACATAATTGAGGATTCAGAAGACCAAGCAACTCTACTCTTTAGGTATATATCCAAGAAAAGTTAAAATATAAGTGCACATAAAAAGTTGTATTTGAATGTTCATATCAGCATTATTCATAGTAGCCAGAAGGAAGGGAGTACACTTTCAGAGTTCATACCCTTCTCTATTCTGTTTCCTCTCCATTCATTGCTGTGTCCACTTTTCTCTCCATTAAAGCGTATAGGGGGGAACTATCCAGTTTGTCTTTAATATCATCACTTCTGTCTTCTGAATCCTCAATTATGTTATTTTCTCTGTTCAGTGAGAAGTTTAATTCTACAATAGTATGTTTGGTTTCTTAGCAGTCCTCATTATCATTTCAGATTATTTTTCCCTCAGTGTTTTGCTCATGTTTCATGGAAGCCAAAGCTTTATGCATTCTTTAGAGTATTTCAAGAAGTTTCTCAATGTTATTTCCCATAACTTGTTTTGCAATGTTTCTAATATATTCTATTTTGGGGGTTTTCTGCTTTCTAGTCTTAAAATTAGCCAAGATGCATCTAGAATTGGTGTTCACTCATAGGTATGGTTTATAGATATCCCTTCACCCCACTTGCTGATCACTTTAGTTTTGGTAAACCCCCTTCCTACGTATACAGGGTGTCTCCAAAAAATGTATACACACTTTACAGTTGATAGTTCAATCAATGTTTCTTTTTTTACAGATTTAATGCATTAAAATTAATAATTATTCAAAGTGTATATAAATATTTGAGACACGCTATATATCTAGAAGGCAGAAGCATGAACACAGGGATCTTGAGCTCCAGTATGTAGCAGATGCTCATCTAGAGAGCCCTAGTGTATGAATGTCCTTCTTCAATTCCTTAGCTCATAGAGATTCTAATGTGAAGGAATACTCCCAAATTAAACCCCAGCATGTATTGCTACTAGGGTTCTTCCTACCTGCTGAGCTTTACTCACTGGGACTGCATCTTCTATGTAATAATATACACATCTATTTTCCTTATTTTCTTCCATCTCTACAGTTTTAGTGGAGTTTTATCTTCTCAAGAGTCATGGAAAGGGAATTATTGGGTGGGTTGGACAGGAATCACATTTGAGCATCTCAAAGAATGATAAACTGAGAGGAAAGACAGGGCTTCCATTTATCTGGTTGGCTCTAGTTCTGATTGGTTACATCAGTCTCCACTCTAATGGTTGTGCCTATGGTCCTAGTTATTGAGTATTTGGATTATCCACCTCTGAGTAGAAACACATTTACAGGAAATCCTGCTGACCCTGTCTGTTTCAGTGTCAAAGCATATGCTGACCCCATTTGTGATTCTCATTTTGGTTTTGTAGGTCTTGTAATTTTTATGGCACTACCAGTTTCTGGCAGTACATTGGCCATCATCGTTGGTGTGGTTTGTTCCTTCCCCCAATACTTATTAAGAAACTACTATGTGCTAAGCATTTTGCTAGGCCCTGGGGCTATAATACTAACTCACAAACTCTGCTCCCAACAATTTCTATCTTTTCCCATGTCTTTGTAGTTGCAATCTGGGAAACTCCCTAGAACTGCTATGCAGAAATAATTTTAGACTGGAAAATAGTAATGTGCTTTTAATGAGAATCATGAGCAAATCAGTGTGGGAAATAGAAAAAAAAACACATCTGGAAATCAGATAGCTTAAGTTATTGTCCTTGATTTTGCCACTGATATCTGAAGACCTTGTGTGAGTCACTTAGCCTCTCAAGATCTCAGTTTCCTATGTGTAAATGAATGGATTGGACCAGATTCTCTCTGATTCCAGCTATAAAATTTTATGTTCCTAAGATAAATGTTCTTCCTATTAAAATGAGTGTCTCAGAAGCCATTTTTTATCAGTGGATCTCAAACCTTATGTTTATCAATACAGTAGTCGGGTTCTCCTGACCCTTTTTATACCATTCCTAATAAGAAATGTACCAACCATATGTGAAACACATGGAGTTTGTCCAAAGGCCATACAAGAAACATAAATTTCACAAGCGAAAGATGCAAAACACATGTTGACACATCTCAAATCCACATGTACATTTTGGTCATGGTTTAATGGTTCTTAATTTTGAGAGTTACTTGGAAATATGTTTAAGGAAATCCAATATAAATGTCTTTTAGAGATGGGGCCCAAGAAGATCTTGTGTAAAAATAAGTCAATTGACTAAATTTCTGTGAGGTTCCCAGAAGTGGAAGCCTTCTGAAGTTGGTCACAAAGCCAGGCATACATATCTCATTTTGCAGCATCTTGATAAAATCACAATCAAACAAAAAACTAAGCAAATATCAAACTAGTTGTCTCACATTAAGGGACCACAGTCCCACCTATAAACTCACAATGGGAGGACCCAATTAGTCCATCTGCTTTGGCATCAGCCATATCTTGGCACCTTCTTCCCGAGTTCTGTGTGTACTGGCCACACCAGTGTAAATTCATGACCTCCCTGCTGCCTGCTGAATTTCTACTCATTTCTAAGGACTCCACTCAAACCTCACCTTCTCTGTGAAGCCTTCCCTAATCTCTCCAAACAAATTGGCTATTTCTCTATTTATGTCTCTTTCGCACTCTCATTCTCCACCTATTATTGCACAGGTCATGCTAAGCAGAATTTGTTCTCTATATTGAGTAATTATTGAGTCATAAATGTCCATTTGTGATCTTTGGCATTCCTAGTGCCTCCCAATATACCTGGCATGTTTGTTAATGAAACTGTGAATTAATGAATAAAGATTTGTTCACACTGCGAGTCTAAGATACAGTTGGATCTTTAACTGTGAAGGTTTAACAAGAGCAGCCAAAATCAATACTCCATTTCAGAACAGAGACCGAAGCACTGAATTTTCTGTCATGGAAGAACTAAAACTCTACTTGGAAAAAAAGAGACTACGTCAAGAAGAGCATAGTGAGTACCTGCTACAGTGTCCTACACCATCCTGCATATAGAACAGTTTGCAAGGAAAGGAAAGCACCACCCTCAAATTGCTTGCTTACTGTTAAATTTGGGAAGAAAGTGCAGGCTCAGGATACAGAGGATAAGGAATACCTGAGAAGTGAGTGAATAAGGTCTGACTGACCAGGGCTAACTAGCAGCATAGCCAAGAAGTTAGTAAAGCTTCTAGAATTGCTGATGCCCCCAACCATCTTCCATACTTGTGCTGTCCAATACGGTGGTGTGGCCACTGGCCTTAGCAGGCGAATGAGTCAGCTCAAAATAAGATGTGCTATAAATGCAAAATACCTGCCAAATTGCGAAGACTTAATTTAAAAAAAAAAGAATGTTACAATATTTCCTTCAATTAGTTTTTATATCAACTACAGGTTAAAATGTTGACATGACAGTATTTTGGATATATTAGGTAAATAAAACATATTATTTAAATTAAATTCACTTGTTTTTTTCAACATTTTACAATGTGGCTAGTAAAGATTTTTTAATTACGTATGTGATTCACATTTGTGGTTCCCATCACATTTCTGTTGGACATGCCTTTCTAAACCATTGTTTCCCTTTAGTGCCAGACATCATCTCATCTGCTTAAAGTTCCTTTTGGTCTTGGGAGTGTTCACCAGGAAACTCTTAAAGTTCCAGCTATTTCAAAGACCAAGAAATGTATGCTTTCGAGGTAAATTGACATATATCCATATTTGCAAGAGATCTTGTCCAGTAAGCAACTCAGTGGACTTAATACCAGTCATCCATGTTGTATGTGTGGCTTCCTTCAGTTCTGGCTGAATTTCCCTTTCAAGGCATGAGGAATTCACAAAGGGAGATTGATAATTTGCATAACCACATACTGTTAACAGCAAGAGGCCCAGGTAAAGGACAATAAACTCAAACGTCTCCAAAGCCAGGCAGGTAACAAGCCAGTGAAGGAAGTATTATTTCCATACTGTTACACTTTGTGCATTAAACACAGGAATGTTCTTCCCTTTCCCAAAAAAATATGCTCTCTTTCTATTCTGTTTGTTTTTGAAACTTATGCTACTTTTAGCCAAACTTCCTTCCCTCCCTTCCTCCCTCCATTCCTTCCTTCCTTCTTTCCTTCCTTCCTTCCTTCCTTCCTTCCTTCTTTTCTTCCCTCCCTCCATCCCTCCCTCCCTCCCTTTGCTTTTGCTATAAAATTTCTTTTGCTGTAAAGAATTTTCACTCAACTCTTAACTCAATTTAAAAATAAAAATAACTCAAAATGAATAAAACACTTAAATATAATTCAGGAATCCATAAAAATTCTAGAAGAAAACATAGGCAGTAAATTATCAGACATCTCTTATAGCAATATATTTTGCCAATATATCTTCTCAGGCAAGAGAAACAAAAGAAAACATAAACAAATGGAATTTCATCAAACTAAAAAGCTTCTGTACAGCAAAAGAAACCATCAACAAAATAAAAAGGGAACTCATTGAATGGTAGAACATGCTTAACAATGATACATGTAGTCAGGGGTTAATTTCCAAAATCTGTAAAGAAGTTATAAAACTCAACACCAGGAAGACAAACAAGCAATTTAAAAAAAGGGCAGCCTTAGCTGGTTTGGCTCAGTAGACAGAGCATCAGCCTGGGGACTGAGGGGTCCCAGGTTTGATTCCAGGGGCCCCAATAAATTCAACTTTAAAAAAGAATAGAAGTACACAGTCAAGGGCACATGCCCAGGTTGCAGGATCAATGACCAGAAAGGGGCATGGAGGAGGCAGCCAATCAATGATTCTCTCTCATCATTGATGTTTCTATCTCTCTCTCTTTCCCTTCTCTGAAATCAATAAAAATATATTTTTTAAATTGTTTTAAAAATGGAAAAAGGACCTAAATAGGCATTTCTCCAAAGAGGCCATACAGATGGCCAATAGACATATGAAAAACTTCTCAAAGTCACTAATCATCAGAGAAATGCAAATTAAAACCACAATAGGTATCACCTCACATCTGTGAGAATGGCTATGATCAATAAATCAACAAACAACATGTGTTGGTGAGGTTGTGGAGAAAGGGAACCATCATGCACTATTGGTGGGAATGCAGATTAGTGCAGCCACTGTGGGAAGCAGTATAGAGTTTTCTCAAAAAATTGAAAATGGAATTGCCTTTGATTTAGGAATTCCACTTTTGGAAATATATCAAAAGAAACATGAAATACAAGTTCAAAAGAATATATGCACCTCTGTGTTCATTGCAACATTATTCCCAATACCCAAGATCTGGAAATAACCCAAGTCCCTATCAATAGGTGAGTGGATAAAAAAAGCTGTGGTACATTTTACACAATGGAATACTTCTGGCCATAAGAAGAATGAAATCTTACCTTTTCAGACAGTATGGATGAACCTGAAGATAATTATGCTAAATGAAGCAAGCCAGTCAGAGAAAGACAAATACCATATGATCTCACTTATATGTGGAATCAAGTGAACAAAATAAACTGATGAACAAAATAGAACCAGAGACATGGACATATGGAACAGACTGACACTGTCAGAGGGGAGGGCTTTAGGGGACTATATGTACGAAGGTAAGGAGATTAAGCAAAAAATAACATGTATTTAACACATAGACATGGATAACAGTAGGGTGATAGGCAGAGGGAAAGAGGGTGGGATTAGATGGAGGTGGTCAAAGGGAAAAAAATGGGAATGAAAAGAGACTTTGCTTGGGGTTATGGGCATACAATGCAGTGTGCAGACAATGTTTTATTGAGTTGTACACTTGAAGCCTGTATCCCAATAAATTCAACTTCAAAAAAGAATAAAAATGCAACACAATGGTAGATTTCAGCTGACACTTATCTCAGGACTAGGTCTCAGTAAGGAGTTGTGGAACTGTTGAGAACTGGGTAATGTGGCTCCACCCACAGGAGCAGCCCTGACTCAGTGCCAACCAGTAGGAGCCAAGTGGTAACATCAGCCCCCTGTGGCCAGATCTGAGTTTTCAAAAGATTCTGGAAATCTAAATAGTTCCATGGAATCTTCTAATTTTCAAGTGTTGCCAACTAATTCAAATATTTTTAAAATATGGTGTAAGCCAAAATTCTGTAATACAAATAAAACAATATCTATAGGCCAGGTCTGGCTCATAGGCCACCAGTTTTCAATCATTGGTCTGAGTTAGATAGCATGTGCCTGAGGAGGTGGGGGAGATAGATAGATAGATAGATAGATAGATAGATAGATAGATAGATAGA
>JAAGEH010000393.1:58267885-58285525 GCA_011751065.1 Lasiurus cinereus
AGATAGATAGATAGATAGATAGATAGATAGATAGATAGATAGATAGATGATAGATAGATAAAGAGAGAGAGAGAGAGAGAGAGAGAGAGAGGAGAGAGAGAGAGAGAGAGATTTTCTGAACACTTACTATAGGCCTGAAACATCCTCTCCTTTCATTTGAGTCCAGTGATTTTTCCTAGACAACTCAACCAGAGGCTTCCAAATTGGAGGAGGCTGTCCATTTATGGTCCCTAAACCTGTCTTCATGCCTGTCTCTTCTGCTCATTCTCAGCTTGGGAGACCTCATCTAGCTTCATGTGGTCTCCTCATCACCTGAATCATTATCTCCCTGTTAGGATCTCCTGGATGCTCGCTCCTCTGATATATTCTTGGCAATTAGAAAGAGTTCATGTCTTTGTTGACTGTCCCCAAGTACGCAGGAATTGGGACACATGCTTCTGAATCTTCAGTACGAAACACAAGGACCTACACTTCACACAAACTCAATCTATGTATCATTGGTTGTGATATAATATCATCTCTAGGTTTGCTCACCCCTGTCCCTCTTTGTATGTGTTCCTTTCATTCCCTCACCCCTGTCACCTGGATCTTTTGCAGTACTATTATAAATCTGATGATAGTAGTCATTCACAGGAGACCCACCGAGTATCTGAAAGGTGCTGGAATTGGAATAGTTTAGGGACCAGGCCTTGCAAGACTTCACTTACCGTGCAGGAACCCAAGGCCTAGAGTAACCCAAAATATGTTTTGGAATATGCAGTAAACCACTCAAGACTGGAGTCCTAGTGTTGGAAGGAAAATCCAGTATTGCAGACAGACAGAATAAGAAGCAGTGTGCCGTGCCAGCACAGCCAAGAGTTCAGCGAGCCTGAAGGAGGGCTGGGGAAGGATGAAGAAAAGACAAAGAGAATAAGCTGGGTCTAGGTGGATCTTCTGTGCGTGACTGATACCACAGAACAGTTCCAGATTGCAAGGTGATGCTTTACTTTACAGTCAGAGGTAAGCAAGATAATTTACAATGTTCTTGTAAGTTTCACTTGTTTTGTCAACACTTCTTGCACCTTCCACAGCCCATTAGCTACCCAGGAAAGATCTAGGGAGCAGTCACAAGATTAAGCTTAATTATGCTAAGAGGGCTGTGCCCTCTAAGCTGGGACTTGTTTGTGGCTTTGCCAGCAGGTCAGTCCACTTAACCCTATTACCGCTCCCTACAAAGCAGAATCCCAAAGGCTTGCCAGGTCTTGGGCCCTCTTTGCCCAATGTCTTTGACTTTCCCTAGCATTCCTGGAGTGCCCTTACTCCCCTCTCTTCAACACAATAAATTATCTTTGGTTAGCAACATAGACTCCACTCAGGCAAAATAGCTTCAAGCTAGGATAAGGCCCTCCTTTCCCCCTGACTAGGTTTGCAGCCACCCACACCCTCCTGGGCAGAGGGGGGGGGGTCCTCTAATAGTGACTTAGCATCCCCATGAGGGGAGGGAACATAGAAATAACCAGTATCTTGTATATCCCTGTAGCAACTTACTAGAAACAAAGCACTTCCACCTCCTTTATTTTCTTTGATATTTATAACAGCACTGTGATTAGGAAGCTGATGTTATTATGCCCACTTTATAGGTGAGAAGCTGTAGACCACAGAGGTCAGTGACTTGCCTAAGTCATAGGCAGAGCTGACACTTGAACACAGTCTTCTGAATTAGTAAGTGGAATCCTCTTAGTTTTTCTTTTTTTTCAACCACAATGATGTTTTACTCTTCTGACTTGAAAATTTCTTATTTGAAGTATAAAATTGAAAAAAATATTAAACTGTAGGAGGAAGAAAATTAACAAGTCTAGTCTTATAACTCAAGATAACATAATTAACATGTTGGCATAGTTTCTGCCCTTCTTTTTATTCTGTGTATTTTTATTATGTTTTCACTTAACATTATGTTAGAAGTTCTTATGTCATTAAGTATTTATTGAAAGCATGATTTTTAATAATGACAATCATTCTATGCAACATAAAAGCCTTGTCTTACTTGCACATCAATTTGTAATTAAAAATGATTCTATACCCTGGCCAGCTTGGCTCATTGGATAGAGCATGAGCTTGCGGACAGAAGGGTCCTGGGTTCAATTCCAGCCAAGGGCACATGCCTGGATTGTGGGCTCAATCCCCAGTAGGGGGCGTTGTAGGAGACAGCCAATCAATGATTCTCTCTCATCATTGATGTTTCTATCTCTCTCTCCTTCTCCCTTCCTCTCTGAAATCAATAAAGAAATATATTTTTTACAAAGATAATTCTATGATAAATATCTATGGCTCAATTTTGGTCCACATTTCTGGATAAGTTAAACAGTGAAAATATTTTTTTGGAATATGCAGTGAACCACACAATAATCAACAAGCATCCCACGGCTGTAAGCTTGAGCATCTCAGAAGGGCTGGAGTCTAGGGATACTGCAAGCAAAATCTATGGGCACTATGTTCTCAAAGGCCAACTCTTTTCACTTTTGTTGTCAAACTATTTTCCAAATCTGATCCTTCTCCATTACCTTCTGTTGCTCCACCATCACCACCATTCCTGTTCTTCCCCTTCCCCTTCCCCAAATCCATCTTCTGCCTGGCAGCCTAGGAGAGCTCTATGCCACTCTACAAAGAAGGACCTCCATTGAATTCCATTGCCTTTTAGAAAAATCCAGAGTCTCTTAAACTCAGACACTATAAAATTGAAATTAAAAATAAGTCTGGCACACAGCAAGCACTCAATAAATGCCCCTTCTACCCACACTTTTATGTTCCTCACTCTCTAGACCAGTTGATTATGTTTTGAATATTTTCCTTCCTCTCATTAGCCTAGAAGTCCCCATCCCATGGCATCCTCATTCTGTCTTTCTCCAGCCTGGCAGAGCTTCCAGCACAGGCCTTTTCCTATGGGAAGGGCCATTTAAAGAGTTCTAGATGAACTGGTTCTTTCTGTTTAGAAGGAAGTCAGGACCCAAAGCTATAATCAAACCAATCTCCAAGGAAAATTCTGCTCAGGGAACCTTAGAAGCTGTTAATGATCCAGACAGAGTTGTCATTAAACTTTATAAAAGGTATTTAAAATATAATTTGAAACCATCTTCCCCTTTTTCCAGGGATGAGCATCCTTTCATTGACTTTTCAGTTTTGGATGGGGCCACCCAACTGCTGAAGTCTCTGCCAGCAGAATCTGACCAGTTCTGGTTGAGGGCAGCTCAAGGCAGTCAGTTTGAACAGAATCCTCAAGATAGTTCCATTTCTATTTCTTCTTAAATGAAAAAAAAGTGAAAAGACAATGTCAAAGAATGCTCTTAGTGGCAAGGCAGCAGACAGCGACTTCCTTAGAGGCAATATGTCCTTTCTCTTGTGTCAAATTCTCCACCATCTCAGACACAAGAACTCTGTGACATGACAACAATTATAGTCTATTTACAGTTCACTGTACTCTGCTTGGATTGCTATCTCAACCTGTGAGGTATCAGGGGCAGGTATTATTATATGTATAAAGTACAAACAGAAACCCTGAGGATGGAACCTGTTAGTGGCTTGGCCATAGCTCAGAATTAGTAAGAGGCCAACGTGGGGTGCAGACCTATCACTCTTTTCAGCCAGTGGGCACTTAAGTGTTAACCTGGGATGTCCTGCTCTTTTGGAGCAACTGTCTCTATCCCCCTGCCTCCAGCTTTGCCCTCTAAATGGTTCAAAACCATATCTCCCACTGGCCCTCCTGGAAAAGCCATATGGACAACCAGAACAAACCCCCCAAGACCTTGAAAGGCAAAGATATTAGTTATTTTGGTTGGCACTGTAGATCTCTCCCCCTCAGAGGGAATCGGTTCCCCAGGCACTTGCTGTGTTGCATTCCCCAGCTCCAGGCTCAGAGGGCTCATCACTTCAGACTTGGCTGCTTTCTGAAACATCCCAAAAGACTTCCTGTTTGCTCTCATCTCCCTCTGACCTTTATTCGTTCTCCTCAGTGCCCCATATAGAGTTCTGTCCTCTGCATAAGGGACATAGACACCTTAGCATGGATTAAAAGCTGGCTTTACTGTGCCCCTGCCCTGTGGGGCCTTCTTATCCCCACTCCTTCCACACAGGAACTGAGAAGAGGGCCTGTCTGTACCCAGAACCCTCACTCACATGCTGTTCTTTAAGGCTCTGAGCCTTTCACCAGCCCTTGCTCCCTTCTTGGATTTGCAAACCTTCAAAATCTGCTTCAGGTTCTACCTGCATATTCCTCCATGCTGATGGCCTAAGGAACTGGCCTACTGCCCCCTAGGTCAATTCTGACCTCTAAGCTGCCATTTATTATAAGATTATAATGGCATTTTAGTATTAACTCCCAAATTTGCTAATAAATTCCTTGCCTTAATGACTCCTTTGTAAGCCCCAAACCAAGCCAATCACTACCAAGCACAGAGCAGGTCTCCACAGCTCCTCACTGGCCAGGATATGTGAACGGGCACTGAGCTGGGAATCATGAAATGGGGCTCGCTATGATGCCTTGGCAAACTCTTTGTCCTTCCAGATATTATGCCACTCATTTATAAAATAAAGAGACTAGAAAGATGCTGTTAAATACTTCTTCAAGTCCTATGCATCCCTAAATATGTGGGTTAGGTGGAACTTTTCTTCTGGGAGATGAAATTTACTTTTCCCGAGGCCCATGCTGTGCCATGGATTAGAAACAAAATCATTGAAGACCTGCTTTCTCATGGAATGTTGACCACACATCCTGCAAACCCATTGAGTGTTTAAGCCCCTAGAGCCCATGCCTTAATGAGATCCACACACTTGTCAGGTGCTGAAGTCATTTGGCCTTTGACCTTAATCTCACTGGCCCCCATACATGGGAGTTGTCCAGAACTTTCACACACGTGTTCCCTCTTACCTAATCTTTCAAAAGGAAACACAGCATTACAAAGTTTAGAGAGAGGAAGGAAGGGAGAAGAAAGGGGACAGAGAAATAGAGAACTTAAAAAAAAGTTTTCCAATGAAAAACAGAATTTCAAATGCACAGGCCATTAAACCAAATACCAATCTGAATCTGGGGGACTTTTTGTGTGAATATCAGGGTGTAGTGGTTACAACACACACAAACACGCAGCCTCCAGTCCTATCTGAACATAAAGACAAGGTTTATAAGGAAAGTATATTTGTCAGACACCAGAATGGTGGTAATTAAATTCATGGGGTATGTGCATTACAGAAAAACCAGAATGCCAGCAGCCCAAGACCTTATAAAGTAGCTGATCATCACCAACACCATAATTACTCATGAGCCCCAGGAATGTACTCCAGGCCTCCTCAGACTTGTCCAATATCAGGCAAAAAAGCAGCATAATTATATTTCTTATCTGGGACCAACCCAAGAAACATATTTTCAGAGGAAAACATTGTCTCAACTCTCATGCCCTCTGAGGTGAATTCAGGTACTTGGACTTGTTACCTTAGAGAAAACAGTACATCTTGATTGAACTAATATTTTTTTAAATCAGGAAAATATTTGCAAATATTAAACAAAGGGTGAAAAAGGTCCACTTAGTGAAAAAGCTAAATGAAATTCTAAATAGAAAAGTTAATGTTATCACCTAAGACACAAATTAAGTTAAATTAGTAAATTTAGGTAAGTAGATGAGGAAAGGGTCAAATCCCATTACTACAGAGTATACAGCCATTTATATTATTATTTATTTGAGAGAGGGAGGGGAAAACAAAGAGAGGGGAGGCCAGGGGAGGGGAAGAGAGAGAGAGAGAGAGTTTGTTGTTCCGCTTATTTGTGCATTCATTGGTTGATTCTTGTATGTGCACTGACCAGGAATCAAACTGCAACTTTGGCATATCAAGATGATGCTTTGCCAACGGAGTTACCTGGCCAGAGCAAGTGTAGAGAATTTCCATCACAAATAACAGTTTGCTCAATTGGCTGTTGCATATTTTGAAAGTATTTTAATTCCATTGTTTCTCTTGATTCCAACCATATCTGAGCAGTGAGTAAAGCAAGAGTTCTTAGTTCCTAATTTAACCATTGATAGACCTGCCATCCTGAGAGATGAAGTGACTCATTTAAGATCACACAGCTGCTCACCAGCAGAGTTGGGATGAAAGCCTGAGTGGCTGATACCCAATCACACATCCATCTCTCTCTTCCACGTCACCCCTAGGATAGGAGGCATGGTGATTTATTTCTTGGTTAGAATAAGTTTATACATTTATATTGGAATTGGACTCAGAAGAATTTTTTAGTGTTGAGCCAATCAGTCTAAAAATGTACTTTCACCTACTTAATCTTATTTAAATCTCAAAATGCTAAAAACTTCCTATAAAAAGAACTTAAAACTTTTTCCAGCATCAAGTGAAGGCAGTCTCATACTGCCTCAGTGCTGGGAGAGTGTCTCTTCATTAAGAACTGCAGGAGTTAGGTCTCTGAAGCCACTCCAACAGGGAGTCCTGAGTCTGGGCTTCAGATCCACCACTGTTAGCTGTGTGACCTCAGGCAAAAGATTTAACCTTTCCAAGCCTCAGTTTCCTAATTCAAAAAATGGAACAATACCTACTCAAGAACATAAGCAATTTGCTGACACATAGTAATTACCACTAGTGGTTAGTCCTTCCTTTTCCTTACTCCTGTCTTCTTAGAATTTAGCTTATTAAAATAATTTGTGTGCATCTGGCTAGTGTGGCTCAGTGTGGCTGAGCATTGACCTATGAAACAGGAGGTCATGCCAGGTTGTGGGCTCAATCCCCAGTAGGATGCATGCAAGAGGCAGCCAATCAATGAGTCTCTCTCATCATTGATGTTTCTTTTTTTTTAATATATTTTATTGTGTTTTTTTTTACAGAAAGGGAGAGGGATAGAGAGTTAAAAATATCGATGAGAGGGAAACATTGATCAGTTGCCTCCTGCACACCTCCTACTGGGGATGTGCTCACAACCAAGGTACATGCCCTTGACCAGAATCGAACCCGGGACTCCTGGGTCCACAGGCTCTATTTACTAAGCCAAACTGGCTAGGGCCATCATTGATGTTTCTATCTCTCTGAAATCAATAAAAAATATTTTTAAATGAGTGTGCTTCTAGGCTCATAGTGCTCAAAAGCCTCTTGACCATTGCATTAGTTTATCTTTTTATTCAGAACCTTCACATGATACCATCCATTCATTGACCAATATTTACATGCATTCACTGTTGTGGGGTCGGGTCTTAGGGTGGCTAATGAAAGAGAAAAACCTTCTTCTTATAACTTGTGTTTAACAAATTGGACAACTTCTAGATTTTGGTCAGTATTTTGCCAGTGGAGTGAGCACATTCATAGGTAAGATGCCAAACTGAGACTCACATTGTGGGTTGGCCTCATGTATCCCCTAAGGCAGTGATTGGCAAATGTGGCTCAAGAGCTGAGATTTGCCTCTCTGTTGACTAATGAATTTGCCAACCACAGCCCTAAGGCAAGGACCAGCTCCCTCAGAGGCATGCTCCCTGATGCCCAGGAAGATTCTGAGCACCTACTATGTGATTGGCAGCCACTGAAGCAGTCAATTGACTCTGCTCCAGAATCCTAGTCACTGGGATCATATGCTTATCCAATCCCATGACTGGATGCTTGAAATGACTTGGAGGTGACTTGGTGTACCTGACAATTTGCCTAAAAGTTGGTTTTAATCTCTGAAAGTTTGGCCTGACTTTCTAATTGACAGATGCATTGCTGGCACAAGAGGCAGGAACAGCTCCTGTTATCTCATAGGGCCTAGATCTTTGTTGTGCTCTCCCTTTTTCTCTCTGCCACAGAGCAACTTCCAAGTGGCCAGTACAATGTAAAACACAACAAAAGCCTGGCCTTGTCTGCCAGTCTCGTGGCCTCCCACACCCCTTAGATTTTCTCCAGCTTTTAGGTCCTGGCTTGGGGTTCCTGGGAACGCCCTGTATCAAGCAGATTGTTTGAGGGACAAGCCACAAAAGTATCTGTGTGGTTGCATAAGTAGGTCCATTTTTTCTTTCATTGTATTTCTCTTCTCAGTGGCTCCTAACAGAATTGTTCTCTGGTTTTGAAAGGCATCTACAGGAATGCAGAGAACAGAACAGTGACTCAGAAGATGGTGACCGAGTCATCTGCTTTGCATTGTCGGGAACATTTTTCACATGTTACTGGGTGAAACTAGCAATAAAAAGCGCCAAATGCTAGAAATAGAACAAAAAGATAAAGGAAAAAAAATATCTTATTTCCTCTAGAGAAATCTGCCTTGATTCAGGACATGGCTATAGGAAAAATCATTTTGCTTTGAACAGCTCTTTTTGACTCACTTTTTGGAAAGTGCTGAACAGATAATACCCGCCCCCCCCCTCCCCTGCTCCCAATAGCTCTGCTGAAATCTGAATGCTGTAAGCCCTCCTTGCTGACTTGTGAAAGAGATCTCTCTATATTCATTTGGGTTCTGTGCACGTCACATGATCCCAATGCATTCCAAATGCTAAGAGACAAGATTACTACTTAACCATAGAATAAACCAACAGAAATTTTAATCAAGACAATATACAATAATGAATAAAGATGGAATGTTTTTGGAGGGATTCCAGAATACACATTTGGGAATTCTTAATCTTGCTCATCTTTGAATCTAACAAAAATATTTGAAATTTTTCTGACTATGCTATTTCAGCCTAAATCCAGAAACTAGCTACTATCTAAGGTATTAAAGTATTTCATCTACACAGACATTGAATTTTACAAATCTAGGCCAGTAATTGATTCCAGATTAAGTGAAATATGAATCAGTAGAAAAGTTCTTTTAAATAGAGCATTTAAGCTGAAATTTTTATGATATGAAAGATGAAATCAAGATAGTAATGAACAGATTGTGAGAAGGTTACTGTTTTTAATATTGCTTTATTCTGGGATTCATTTTATTTTAATGCCTTAGACCTCACTGATTTGTAATAATTTATCAAACTGCTAAATCATACTCAGTTTTTGGTGGCTGAAGCTATCAGAATCAACACTAAATTTAAAGGAAGCTCATTTTGCAATCATTATAATCAGCTGTAATTTACCTGAAATGTGAATTTTAGTATTATTTTAATTCTTTTTGAAACAGTAAAAAGATAGTAGCCTAGTAATGAGTTTGAAGGTTAGAGGCTATGGAGCTATTCTTCCTGTTGTTGGCAGGGATTTTCCACACCCATCTTCTCCAGATAGAAACAAAGGATTTTTTCTCCACAAGGCTGCTTTGAGCATTGCTGCTTATGTATTTGAAAAGGACCCAGTGATGGTAGAAAGAAAGATGCTGAAGGTGAAACATAGATTAAATGTGACATGTTACACTATATGAAAGGTATTTTTATAGAACATGCACGCAATAGATCAAAGACTTCATTGTGCTTATTTTTGTCTTCACACACCTACTAAACCTGCATTTCTGCTGATGAGTGAAATTCTAGCTCTTTGGCAATCCCAGGACCCTAAATTGATACATCACCCAGCAGCATTAAAATGTTGGTTTTGCATGATTAAAAGTGTGGGTGCACAATTTCACTGGAGGAATGAGAGTTGTAGTCATTTAAAGTAAATCAAGACTAAACAACAAAAATGAGAAAAATGGCCTGTGTAATTGCCTGTTGGTTGTCTCAATACCCAGTTGAAGGGAAGACTGGGATTGAGGTCTGAGCTAAGCCTTCTCTAAGGGTTCATTGCTGATCTCGGGCAGGTCTCCAGACACGTCCTGAGTAAGCCTCCGATTTGGTTGAGAAGGAGGGAGAGAGAGTTGAAAAGGCATTTCTGAAGCCATTTAGACAGTAATTGTTGAAGGTCTGCTTTTTAGTATTTTTTTCACTTTATTTGTTTGGTTTCTCTTTTAAAGAATTATTTTCAAATCATCTTAAATACTACAGATTTTTGTTGTATCCTGACCAAGCATTTTAGCTAGAATCTCGTCTATGTAGTGAAAGTTTAAAAGCTAAATAACTCTAAGCCATCAACAAACTCATCAGAGAAAAGAAGTGACAGTATTCCCAAAGAATAGGAGTAGCTAATAGAGTTATATATGTTTTAAGAGGTAGATACGATCATGTGTGCACAATATAAAACAGAAGGTTCCTAATGATTGAAAAAGAAGGGGGGAGCTGTTTGGTAGCAGCTTAGTGAACTTTGGCTGAACTTCTGGGTTTGGCAGGCTCGCTGTGGACAGTCTAGGATGAGGCATTAGGGCTCGCATCTGAGAAGCTGACATCAAGCAGACAGCAAGACATGATATCTTATTTTCCTGAGCCATGCTGACACAAATTGAACTCCCCTTATTATTTTCTTATGCCAGTAAAGTTGCACTTGGAATTTAAGCATTTTGTGTGCAGATGTTGAAGGCTGGGTTGGTTTAATTTAAATAATTTGCAGATTGTTTAGTAGCACTCCGAGGACAGGAGTGCTCCTCATCTGAGTTCAATTTTATGAGCTTTGGATGCTGATCTCTTCAAGGTAAGACTGAAGCATTAAAACCTGAGTGCTGAAGAGCCCACTGTCACTTCTGCTGGCTTTGTTCATGGAGGAAAATAGAGGCCCAATGTTGCCTCAATTTCACCCCACTTTTCACCTTTTCACAGTGCTCTCCTGCAGAAAACCCAGCCCCTTAGGCAGAAAGGGATGGGGGGGTGGGCCTGGAAAGCAAGGTGGACAGAGATGGTGACTTATCAAAATGAAAGATAAGACATGAAGAAACCTGACTTGATAAAAAATACTCGTTCCATCTCTCTGGCTTTAGACTCACTTGTCTTCCCATTTTTCTGGGCCATGGCAATTATGCATTTGTGCTGTTTATGTACTCATTACCCCCATCAGACATTTCTTTCACCAATGTTTACTTATCCAGTGTTCCTAGAGATTACATGTGGCCTCCCTGGAGCCCAGGCATAGATGCATGATTGTATTCCACATGAGTCGCCTGCCTTCATTTTCCAAAGCAGGGTTTGTTTGCTCAGCTAGGCCTCACATACTAAACAATATGAAGGAATGCTTCTTGGAAGAAAGTAAGATGTCAATGTACATTACAACCCCCCTGAGGTAAATGAAGAACAGCCATAAAGGTCTAAAGAAATGTACTTTATAATAAAATATACCTCATATAATTTATGACCCAATACTCAGAGATGAGTTTTTCTCTTTGGGAGTGTATGTCTGTATGTGAAAGAAAAGAGAGCATGTGATTGTATAAAATTCTTAATAGTGATATAATGATGGGTGGCGGGATATTCTTTCCAGTTTGGGCAATGACCAAAAGCAATTTGCCTTGGCTTCTATAAGTTCCTATGAAGAATATTAGGTGTTCCTTTCCCCTAGCCTCTCCAGCTGTGGTCAGTGTACTGGGTGTGGTCAGGCGTTAACTTCACATGCAGAGAACTTTCTCTCCTTGCACAAGCACAATCAAAGGTGGAATATGCAGAAAGAGGGAAATGGTATATATGTTGGAGGGGGAGATCCATGTTACTCTTCTATCTGGGAGTTTCATTCCCCAAACCAGCCCTCAGCAGGGATGTACTAAATTACAAGAGACAAAGCTCACACTTAGAGTTGAAAGTCTTTGGTTATTAGAGTCTTTATTTTCCCTAGTGATGGACATGATAAGAGTGGCTCTAAAGAAATCCTTTCTTCCTCCTCCTTCTCCTCCTCTTCTTCCTCCTCCTCCTCTGCCTCCTCCTCTTCTTCCTTTTTCTTCTCCTCCTCCTCTTCCTCCTCTTTATCCTCCTCTTCCTCCTCCTCTTTTCCTTCTTGAAAGAAAATATCAACAAAACACTTTCTTCTTTTCTTTCTTTGCTTGTATTTTTGTTTTTGTTTTAGCTCCCATATTGAAAAATCTCCCTTTGGATGGGAATAAACACATCTTCCATGCAAATACAATCAAGGGAGCAGGGATTACAGTTTATGATAAATTTGAGAATTAGAAGTTATCATAGAAATAATCTAGTCTAAGTCCTCATTATTCAAGTACGAAAGCTGATTCCCACAGTATGACATAGCCTTATGGAAGGGCCAAGCCCAAAAGCCAAGGCCTCTGACATTCTTCCCATCCTCAGCTCCCTCCACCCCATGGCCCCACCACAGTGCAGCCTTCCTCTACTTTTCCAGCAATCCCATTTCCCCAAGACCACCATGAAAAGAAGAGATGATGGGAATCTCCAAGCTACATGACAAAAGAAAGTCCACAGATTACTGACACAGTTTTATAAGTGTTTTGGTTTAAACATTCTCTTTCTTAACCACCTTCCAAGCCAGAAAATTCAAGCAAAGTTGACCACCTGGATGCGGGTAACTGATACCCACATCAGAGCCATCATGGGGCAGAGCCCAGCTCTCTCTCCCTAGGACCTGGCCTAAGCTCCCAGAAATGTGAGAATGGAAAAGCATTATGGGCTCTTTGCTCACTAAGAATGCAGTCTAATCAATCAGGGATACAAGGATACAGAGACTAAATCAGGGAAGGAGGGGACACTCATATGAAGGTATATTGCCAAGATGAAGGGGCCAATTGAGTCTTCACTCTGTCCAAGGGACTGCAACTCCAGACCATATAAACTGCTCTCCATGCCATCTCTGATGGAAAGAGGCAGGACAACTATATCTACTGAATCCCATTTTCCTTAGGTCACAGATTGGCCTCATAGGAAGTAACTCCTCTGCTCTTCTGGATTCTGCACATGTAGGCATGAGCACTTGAACAATATCCCAAGATGCCATCAACAGAGGAGCTCTGGGACCAAAGTCAAGAGGTGGGGACACCTATCAGAGGAGCTTCCTTTGGAGGTAAGACACTGTAGAATTGAGTCCTCACAGAGCTGGAACAAGAGGCAGGTGAGGCCAAGAGATCCTAAAATAGTGTGTAAGAAATGTCTGCTTTGCTGTGAGAAATAAATTATCTTATTTAACCTTGTCCTCAAGTATATAGATAAATATATATACTATAGAGGTAGATAGGCAGATAGATAGATAGATAGATATTCTACAGAATCAAAAAATACAATGCCATCTTCTCTCAGTTGATCATATATATTCAACAAGTACCAAATAAATGTCAGTTGCATAAAACACTGTTAAGTGTCAAGTTACTAGACTTTCCAGCACTAGAAAGACAAAGCCATTAAGTCACAAACACAATATGTTATAGAATTGGCTTTGTATTGCCCTATTGCTGTCATCCTATCTAATAAAAGAGTACTATGCAAAATAACAATCACTGCGCTATACCCACAAGTCATGCCCACCCTGGAGTAGCCAATCAGGAGCGGGTATGCAAATTAACCCAACTAAGATGGTTGCGGCCATGGAGTGAGCAGGAGGCTTGGTTTCTCCAGCAAAAGAGGAAGCCAAGTTTTCCACACATCTGGAGGGCCTAGGCCTCCACTCAAGGCTACAAAGTTTCCATTATAGAAGATAAATAAATCCCAACAAAAATGGCTGTGGCCATGAGCTGGAGAGAGCAGGAGGCTTAGGTTGCCCTGGCAATGGAGAAAGCCAAGCTTCCGCAACCCTGGCCTGCCTTGGCCTCTATTACAGTTTCAATTATAGAAGATAAAAAAAATCCCAAGAAAAATGGCTGGGGCTGTGGAGCAAGCAGGAGCTACAAAGTTTGAATTATAGGAAATAAATAAATCCCAGGTCCCAGGGCCTCTGCTTGGGTCACCAGGGGGCATGGTCAGTCTGAAAACCACCACAGATCCCTCGTCCAGGCCGCCCCATGCACCAAAGTAACCCCCACTCTCATCTGGGACACCCTTCAGGGCAAACCAGCCAGCCCCCACCTGTGCACCAGGCCTCCATCATATCTAGTAAAAGAGTAATATGCAAATTGACCATCACTGCAAAACACAAGATGGCTGCTTCCATGTGGTCAAAAATGGCTTTCCCCATGTGGATATAAGATGGTTAGCAGAGGAGGGCAGTTGGGAGGGACGAGGCTTGCAAGAGAGGGCAGTTGGGGGTGATCAAGCCTACAGGGGAGGGTAGTTAGGAGAGACCAGACCTGCAGGAGAGGGCAGTTAGGGGCAAACAAGTTGGCAGGAGGGCAGCTAGGCATCACTCAAGCTGGCAGGGGAGTGGTTAGGGGGTGATTAGGCTGGCAGGCAGAAGTAGTTAGGGGCAATCAGGAAGACAGGCAGGCAAGCAATGGGAGCCAGCAGTCCTGGATCCCAGTAAGATCGGGCCTAAATGGGCAGTCGGACACATCCCTCTAACGGTCCCAGATTGGAGAGGGTGCAGGCTGGGCTGAGGGACACACACCACCCATGCATGAATTTTGTGCACCGGGACTCTAGTGTTATCTATAATAATAAAAAGCATAATATTCTAATTAGACAGGACATCCTTCTGGAGGACCTTCAGGATGAACCACTGTGGCGAGAGTTAAAGCAATGGTGGCAGAGCCCCCCTAACCTACCCTTGGCAGCCACAGTGGGGCGGCTGAGGCAGAGGCAGCTGTTGCAGCATGGAGGCTATGTCCCTTGCACAAATTTCATGCATCAGGCCTCTAGTTTAAAATAACAGCTCTGATAACCAAGCCTTTTACTTCACATACATCCCCTGATCACTTGGCAGGTGCTAAAGTTCAAAATGATTGGCTTAACTGTTGTCACCAATGTCCCCTAAAGAAAAGTAAATCATCAAACACCCTTTATCCTGATCAATATCTATCTCTAAGCTTATTCCTTCATCTCCAAAGTGCCTTCACCTTTTTCTTAATAAGAGAAGCTTCAGTTTGACTTGCTTTACAGGTTAGGGTTCTATGAGCAATTTTGGATGAGGAAAAGCACAAAAATATTTCTTAATCACAAGACCAGATAATTGTTGTTGTCTCACCCCCTCTAATGACCTAGGGATTCAATAAATAGTTAACAGGAACAGGAAAGCAAGGCAATGTGTGGCCCCCAAATGATGTGTCAGTGAAGGCATAAATACTTCAGGAAGGTTTCTATGGGTTCTCAGAGGACGATCTGGGGCAGATCACTAACTCCTAGTTGTACTTCAGAGAGGACCACTGTGCCTGCCCAACACCTCCTTTGTGTGCCTCAATCAGATAGGAACCCAGAGAGTGAGCACTGTGTGGGCCTTGAAAGACACTGGGCTGGGTTAACTACCTGATATGAGTTAAATTGTATCCCTTCCCCCAAAAAAGACATTTTGGAGTCCTAACCTGCTCCCTGCATCTCAGAATGTAGCCTTATTTGGATGTAGAGTACTTCCAAAGTAATAGGTTAAAATGAGGTCATTAAGAGGACCCTTAATCCAGTGAGACTGGCGTCCTCGTAAAAAGAAAAAACTTGAACACAGAGCTACACACAGAAAATGCCATGTGAAGATGAAGACAGATCAAGATGATGCATTCACAAGCCAAGGGATGCCAGCGTTGCCAGCAAGGCATCAAAGAGGGAGAGGGGCATGGAACATCTTCTCCCTCGGAGCAGCTTAATCTCCATCTTAATCTCCCCATCAGAATGCTGACCTCCAGAATAAAGAGAAAATAAATTCCTGTTATTCTAAGCCATCCAGTTTTCTGAACTTTGTTACAGCACCCTTAGGACACTAATACATTGTCGTGCCCCCATTTCACTGTTAAGGTAAATGGGGAAAACGGAGGCCCAGAAACAAGAAATGACTTAACAGAGGTCACAGAGCAGTTAATGTCAGAACAAGCCGAAGCCTCCATGCCTGGGGAGTAGGTAACCAAGAGACTAGCCATCCTTGTTCTTGAGCCTGCTGAGCTCAACGCGGTATGCTGTGATGCTGGCAAATGGAAGCCCATGTGGGATCTTTTCTATGTTTCCTCTAAAGGGAAGAGAATTAACCCTCTGATGTTCTCTAGACAGGACAGAGCTGCAACATCTGAAAAGCAGCAGCTAGCCCTCTCTCTCAGACTCTCTCCAGCTCCCCCTACTCCACTGAAGAAACGGGGGAAAAATGGATATGTGTCAAAGACAAATGGGAACACCCAAATAGGAGAAACAGAAGTGGTGTGGATTGGCAGTGGAGAGCAAAGTGGCTAGCAGACATTTCCTGGCATCCCCAAGTGAATGGGGGCACTAGGCCTGGAAACTTATAGTCAGGCACCATGTTGATAAGCTTGAAATGGCTGGCTGGCCCTCAGCAGTGGGACCTTAGTTAACAGACAGTGCTGACTACTCTGTCAGAAGGTCCCAAAGTGAGTTGGAGTGTCTTCCCATCAGGGAAACAGATGAAGGGAGAGCTACAGTCCATGCTGCCGGATAACGCCTAACCCAGTTGAGCTCCCTATCTGCAGAGAATGCTCAGTGTGAGGGTTTTGTGGTATCAACCCCAGGCTGAGCATGTCAAAGGTTGGTTGAGCTACCTTCATGCTAGATGTAGATGTGCACTGCCTGGACCCCACTTCACAGAGGATGTCAGGGGTCACATCCTTCCTGGGGCAATCACAGCTGATAATTGGTCCAATAGGTATCAGGACCTTGCCACTTCAGTTGACATGAGACAGTCCTGATGGACAAACTGTCCAGTTTGACTGAGGCTTTGCTGGACGTACCTTGCAATTTAGCATCCACCTCCATTGATCCTGCTTATTCCTTCTTTTACAGGAGTTGATCTCTATAAACATCTGCACCCCCAACTCCAGCATTCACTTCTGGAGAAGCTGCTGACACGCACCTCATAGAGACTCATTTAACCATTGGTGGTCAGAGTAGTAGTGGCCTATCCCAGGGGCACGCTTATGGACATAGCTCCCTTTTGTTCCCCTTCCTAAAAGCCCCGGATGCTGTGGGGGAAAAGTGTTCACTCTTAGGCTGTTCCCAGCCCTCTGTGGCTTCCTGGACACCAGCATAGGGGAAGATGAAACCGTTCTGGGGTCACCACCCTACTGCTATCACTTTAGTAGGAAGATGAGAGGGGGCGGGTCTTTTCAAGATAGACAGACTCATGTGTGCAAAAAAACCCATTTGAAACTCATCCCACTGAGGTAGCCTGATGACTGTGCTTTTAAAAAATAATCCATTAAATGTGGTTCCACCAAATGCAGTGTCACAAAGCAAGGAGGGGGAAAAATAGCCTTCATCAGAACTTCTCTCTGATTTGACGTAAACTGAAGATGCTTCTGTCTGGAGTGGGTAACTAGAGGATCTGGGACAAGCCCAAAGAGTCCGCCTTTCCTGGGAAGGCCCCCTGTCAGAGCCAGGAGTGGGGAGAAGCAGAGACCAAAAGAAAGTGAATCGGGGGTAGAAATTCCACCACACAGTAGTTCTCTGGGTGACAGCCAACCTAGTTTAATGAAGGAAACGAAGTTCCATCTGATAGCTATTAAAGCAAGGGAGTTAAAAGAATTATGGGTCTTATTTGAATTCCATGTATCCTCAGGACCAGTGCAAGAATAAAAAGTGGAATGAGGCCGAGACTGGTTTGGCTCAGTGGATAGAGCGTCGGCTTGCAGACTGAAAGGTTCCAGGTTCAATTCCGGTTGGGGGCATGCACCTTGCATGTGGGCACATCTCCACTGTGGGGCGTGCAGGAGGCAGCTGATCAATGTCTCTCTCATCGATGTTTCTGACTTTCTATCTCTCTCCCTTCCTCTCTGTAAAAAATCAATAAAATATATTTTTTAAAAAGAAGGAGAAGGAGAAGGAGAAGGAG